>SNQJ01S0017162.1:2145-91580 GCA_010110895.2 Picea sitchensis
AAACCCAGATTACTAGGGACGTCTCCCTTGGACTAGCCATCCTAAATAGAAAGAGCTCCCCATCGAGGTGACAGTGGGTGGGGAAGCTTCTGTTACGCCAGTTTGAAGCCTTGACTCAAGCTAACCTAAACCCTTCCTACAAATTGTGCGATAACAGGTCCCAAAAGTCATCTCATTCACCATGATCATAAAAAATGGGAGGTCTATCAAAATGCATTGTATATGATTTAGGACTTGTTATCACACAATCTTACACCTTAGTACAAAGCCTTCACAAGGTACAAAGATGAGTGGAGAGTAAACATGTGACTCCAACTTGGCAAAAACTAAGTCAATTTGAATGACCCTTATCTTTTGTTTTTTCTTTTTCTAGTGACACCCACAAGTTTTTGGCTTAGGCTTGCCTTGTCAAACTCATCGGGCATCAAAAACTTGTGAGATACTCACCAACGATGACTTTTTGCTAAGCCGTGTCAACTCTGCTTGCTTTAGGTACCAAGCCGGGTATGACCTGTAAATTTGAGTCGAAACCAGAGCTTCTTGCTTCTATGGTTGAATGATATCATTTATCAAGGAATTAACTATGTCTGGGCAATGAGATGCATTGTGATCTTTGGGGGTTATCCTATGAAGCAATCAAGCGAACCTAGGAGTGAAATCACATGGCAGATTGGCAATCCTAGTGCTTGTCTATCATCCCATCCAAGGATGACAATGCCTCTGAGTGTTTATGTATAGAGCTTCCTCTATGACTCTAGATGAAATTGGTGGTAAGACCACATCTTGAAGCGATGTTTTTGTCTCATGAGTGGTGATCCAAGGGTACCTCCCAAGGGGTTGATCAAAGGGTCAACCAATGACTCGAGTTGTTGAACAATATCTTGTAGCTCATTGAGTAATAAATGAGCTAGAGGGACATTTCTGACAACTTGTAGAGGGAAAAGGCTAGAAAAAATAACAATAAATCGCATTACATTTTTCCTCTAATACACCAGTGAATACATTACATGTGATTTGAAGTTGGAAGGAGACCTGTCACTTGTAAATAAACAACATTATCTGCATCCCAATAAAAGATGAGGTGTCTATAGAACTGCTCCTCCAAATAAGAGATGATCTCAGGTAGAATACATGTATTAAAATAATGATGGTTTTATTTTCTGCCCAACAATGCTCTTTTATTCTATATAAAATCTTTTAAACTCTCCTACCCCATGCCACTGTTACTTGGCAAATTTATTTGGAAATGTGTAATCTCCTAAATAAGGTTTGAACTTTGCATTGTTCCTTCTAGATGTTTACATCTTCTCACATGCTGTTTGTTGGCCAAAATTGGCAAACTATATATATATATATATATATATATATATATATATATACCTGTCTTTTGCAGCACACGATTCCTTTCTTTTCATTCTCTCATCATTGTACAATTTCCAAATCGGGAAGCCAGTTTAGGCAAATGCCATGTGTTGCTTCTATAGGTTGTCCTGCCTGAACAAGCACGAAAGATCTATGCAGCAGTGAAGGGAAAAGGGTTGCCCGTTGCACTCATCGAGTACGAAGGTGAACAGCATGGATTCCGAAAGGTAGAGTTGTCATAGAAAACTTGCTTTGTTTATTGATTTTTCTGTTATATCTTTCGTTGATTTTATAATATTGGTAAAAATGCCGATTGCTCTCAAGCGCTGATTTTACAGGCAGAGAACATCAAGTACAGTCTTGAACAGCAGATGGTCTTTTTTGCTCGTTTGGTTGGAAAATTCAAGGTGGCTGGCGATATCATTCCTGTACATATAGAAAATTTTGATTAGAAGTGAGACAATGCTACAAATGCGTTGATTAGAAGTTTAAACAATGCTACAGATGTGCTGTTGTCCCAACCCCTATAAACATGATTAATGTTATCCTGTATGATATAATATGGCTTATGTATCCGTCCACTTTTTAATGGGGATTCATATTGGGCACATTAAAAATGAATTATACTGAAGTTAAGCAAAATGTTTTATTTGTAAACCGGCCTGTATATACAATGCTAGAATACATGTGTTTGCACATAAATCTATGAATTTTATGGAAGCCCAGATATGCTTCTGCTTGTGTTCTACTGCTATCACGTAATATCATAGTAAAAAAAGCGTGATAATAATATGTGCATGTATGATACTAACATGTGCAGATGCATGCATTTGGGCATGCAAGTACAAAGACGAGGACTTCAAAAATCTATTTCGTTGTGAATAATAAATTAACCCAAGTTTATGGTATCCCGCCTTGGAGGCCGGCCAACGCATCTGGACCCGGTTTATTCTGAGTGCCTGGACCCTGGGATGGAATCTTCTAGGATCTAGATCTCAAATGATTCCCAAGGTTCCCAAACTTGGTAACATCCTAACGACGAGAAACATTTTCCATGGGCTGCAAGCCAAGAAAAGATTGACAGAAAAAGAGTAAAAGAAAAAAGAAGGGGATCTGGCATTAATGTCCACAGTGATTTGATTCTTAACCCATTGTATTATCAAATCTAAAAGTATTTTTAGGCATAAAGGCATTGGAGGCAACCTGGGCAAGTTACCAGGGGTTGTATATCTCCACAAAATTCATGCTCTGCAAGTGTAATATTTATCTCTAACATCATGATCATTTCTTATAGCCATTCCCTTAATAGAGTAACAAAATCTAATCAATGATATGTGATCTCTAAAATGAAAGGAGAGTATGTAATTAAATTTAATTAACTTGGAAGTTATTTGAGAGATAAAATGATGGTTATATATTATGTTGATTGAGAATGTATTGTCGAATCAGATGCCCCTCGGTGTTATGATAGTTGGGTAATCAGTCATCATTCATTCTCATTAACTAATCTGTTGTTATAGTTTTGCTATTAAACCATTTTGATACACACATACACTGGCCAGCGATAGTTGGGGAAGCTTACATACACCATATTAATGCGGCATTCTACTCAACTTGACTTTAGCCCCTCAAAGTAAGTGCTAAGGTTCAGGGCAGCTCGTCCCACTCCGTTTAAGCATCGAGGTAGTACGCAATAATGAGAGTGGCAAATAGAGGTAACCAGTTGAATTCACTTTACTAGTCCAGGGCTGGGCTGGGTGGTGCAGATCGAGAATGCTTCTCTTTGATCCAGCCGGGACCCTTCTGGGACTTATATATATGTGCCTTCAATCCTAACATTTAAAGTCAAGGGGGTTTGACGAGATGGTTGGGAGGTTGTGTTTGCACTCTTTCCACCCGGGTTCAAATCTCCGATGAGACTATGGCCCGTTGTGATAAGACCAGAAGAATAGACGCCCCATTGAGTGGAACTCCGCGGGTGGGTCTTTGAACGTCGGCCTCACCCAGATAATCCTGGGAGTTATCAATTTCCCTAGATTTAAAAAAAACAAAAAACATATAAAAATTTGTGACACACCAAAGCAACCTGCCATTGCAATTTCACTTTTTGTAACCCTCTTTGACTTGATCTTACATGTGAAAATATATTTGTATGTTTTTTGGTATAATGTTTTATACTTTGATATGAGTTGTAACACGCCCAACCCGTAAGTGTCCTTTGCATTAGAATTTTCTCTTTTCTCGACTATCTCAAATTTCCTCTTTGACGGAACATTCTCTACTCGTCAAGCGCTTTCCAACGACTGTAATTTCACTCAAAATTGAGCTATGAATCGAAAGTTATGGCCCTCCAAAGTTCTCAGGTTTTCATGGTTAATATCTATTTCACTGCCATGTGGCACCGTGCCACTCGTGCCATCTAACATGGTGACAACATGGCACCGATGTGGCACCTTCCTAATTACCAAGGTGGAACTTCAATCCATGTAAACCTATAGTCGTCAACGTTTGGGCCTTCTCACGGTTCACTCAAATTTTACCTCCAACAAGTACATAATCGAAGAATATCCGCTTTCGATATCGTCAATTCGGCGTTGGATCGGGCAGTTTCACTGCTCCAAAATCAAGGTATTGAGGAATATTTTGTCTTCTCGATGGATGGCATTGATGCACTTACGGTCTCTCTGACCAAAGATTGAGATTTGTTCGGGGGTCTAAGGTTCCCCTGTTCGGCTGGACCACACTCAACTCGTCAACCAATTGATGATTGACAGTTGTCGTCCTAAGGACACTTTGGTTGTCTTATTGGCATGCCACATCATTCATGACGTCAACACTTCATCTATTAACTTAAATAGGACTTACGGCAAATCGACGACTATTGTCGCATCTCGCCCACTCACAGACCTACCATCTAGATCTTCCCTTCATCAGAGTCATACTCCAAACACTTCGGAGGAGTACTCTGAACCCTTCGGAGTTGTATTTCGAACCCTTCGAGATTAAACCTAAAAATAGTTAGCTTCAATCCAGCTAGACCCGCACTCACTCTTGTCGACCAATCAACTTCTGACATGGGTATTCATACCAACGCTCCCAGTTAGCGCCAACTCGCTCTTTCCTCTCGATTTTCTAAGTGGGACCCTCGGTGATCAACAACTCTTGAGGTCCACACACGCTCAACTTCGAAGTCTCTCCTTCGAGGCTTTTCCCACAGCGCTCAAGGGTTCCCTCAGAAACTTCCACTCTGAACAGCTCATCGTGATCAATGGTTTAGATCTCTCCATATCTATGGCTATCGTTTTCTACCGATTAGCATGGGGATTTAAGGAGATACAACGGTTAGTTTTGAGGACTTAGCCATTTCTCGAGTTCTGTAGAGCATCAGCCCGGATTTTCAAAGTTTTAGGACTACTCTAAGGCAAATACAAGTCATTGAATCTTAAGGAGAAAAATCTTGCATGATTTACAAATTCTCCCTACAGGGATATAAAATGCTCAAGCACACAACAATTCATACTTAACTCATTTTTACAATTATTAAAGCAATATTAAACATTACAACATATCTCAACTTGCATGCATTCAAACCATAGATTATAATCAAATGAGTTTCTCTTAGATTCAAACATTTACACATGTATTCAAGGATATCGTTCACAGTCAGTTTCAGTGCAAATAAACACTTATCTGATAAGGAAGTTTCCAAATCCAATTGACTGAGAGAGGACACCTTTCCTTCCAAACTTAGGCCTTGTTGTAGAGTCACTTCCTACAACATGCCACCCCCGGGCCAAGCCATGATACCAACAAGGAAATTGATTCAACAGGGTTTCGAGTTTGTGATTATCCAGGAAGGTTACTCTCCTTCCTCCTCTGACACAACAAAATTTTCCACCTCCCACTAAGCTTCAGGTCTCTGCTGGTTTATCAGGTGGTTTCTCAATCGAATTTCCTTTGCACAAGGGAGTCCCTTCTCTTCTCAGCAATCCCTCGGTGACCTCCCCTTACCAGTGTCGATTTCTGTCTAGTAAGCACCAAGCTATAACCCACTATTGCTCCAGTTCGGGAATCTGGGTCTTCTCTGTTCAAGGTAATCATCAACAACTCAGACAAGCTTCCTATTTTCTTCCAGAAAGCTCTTATTTTTCTTTCATTTTCCCCAATCAGCACATTCAAAACCTTTGCTCTTTGTTCCTTGTGTCTTCTCTTTTATGTTATTTGTGTGTGACCTCGTGTATCCTCTGTTGCAAGGTCTCTCCTTTGTTTAATTACACTATCTGTCATCTCTCTCCCTCCCTCGTTTTCCTCCTCCGATCTTCTTCTCTATCCCCTTGGGATCTCTCTGACTTCCTGCAGACGTAACCTGCAATCTGTCATTCACCGTTTGAAGAGGCAATTTCGTGATATCCCCAGTTAGTTGTTCAGTCGGCCTTTTCTCTCTACAAGGGTCAACTGCCTATATTCATTAATTGCTCAACCACCTCTGCGACCTTCTTTAATGGTCATGTGGTTTCATGTATGCTTGGTATGGTGGTAGGTGTAGCTCTTTATGTTTACAAGCATAAATAAGCTTGTTGTGCAAGCTTCCTATTTTCTTTGTTGATGCATCTCAGCTCCACTACACTCAATTGTTCCATTAGTCCCTCTGCCTCATCAATTTCCTTTGGTGTATCGTGGCCAATATTGTCAAGGTTGTTCCCTCTCAATCAACGGTTTGGTGTTTATATTAAATCAAAACACAATTACATGCCTCATAATATTAACATATTATGTTTGTGCATAATTATAGTCTTAGGGGAAAACAGGGTGTTACATTCCCCTCGCCCTTAAAGAAACACCATCCTCATTGTTTAAAACACCATGTATATACAATTATACATTAAACAAAAATGGGGGTGCCAATCTCATGGCATCCTCCAACTCCTATGTAGCTTCATCTACTCCAAAGTGCCTCCATTGCACCTTAACCTGCACGATGGCTCGATTTTGGAGCATTGTTTCTTTTCTGTCCAGGAGGCATTGGGATTCTAGATGGAATTCTCCCTCTGGTTCCACCTATATTATCGTCCAATCAATAACATTATTAGAATCATGTACATATTTCTTTAATAAAGACACATGGAATACATTATGTTTTCTGATAGTAGGTGGTAAAGCAAGTTTGTATGCTACTGGTCTTATTCTCTCTAGGATTTCAAATGGTCCACAATATTGGGGAGCCAATTTAGCACACATCCCCATTTTCAGGGAGCTTCTCTTAGGTTTCGCCCGAAGATACACATTGTCTCCTACTTTGAATTCTCTCAAGGTTCTCTTACTATCAGCATAGCTCTTTTGTCTATCTTGGGAAATCTTCAGGTTTTGTCTTATCTTAACCATGGTTTGTTCCATTTCTTTCATCAATTCAAGTCCAAGTGTGATTTTTTCCACTGCACTGTCCCAACTAATCGAGACTCTGCACTTTCTTCCATACAAAGTCTCGAACGGGCTCATCTTCAATGATTATTGATAACCGTTGTTGTACGCGAATTTTACCAAAGGTAGATATTCTTCCCACTGCATGGGCCAATGCATAACATGCATTTGTAACATATCTTCTAAGACTTTGTTCACCCTTTTGGTCTCACCATCTGTTTGAGGATGGTAGGTCATTCTAAACGCCAAATACGTTTCTAAACATGCAAACAAGCTTTTCCAGAAATTTGAGGTGAACTTAGCATCTCTATTTGAGATGATGGTTTTAGGAAAATCGTGCAATCTGAATATTTCTTTCATGAAAACATTGGCAATGTCCATGGATTTATAAATAGATTTTATGGGAATAAAATGAGTTGTCTTGCTCAACTTATCCACTACAACCATGATTGCATCATGTTGTTTGATTGTCTTTAGTAAACCTGTGATAAAATCTATAGAAATCACTTCCCATTTCCATTCTAGTATATGTATGGGCTGCAATAGTCCAGCAAGGTGTCGATGTTCGACTTTCACCTGTTGACACTCCAAACACTTCGCAATGTAATGAGCAATGTCTTGCTTCATTCCAGGCCAATAATACAGTGGCCTAATCGTCGTCACCATTTTCTGGTAACCAAAGTGACCTACATAAGGTATTTTATGGAATTTGTCCATAATCAAGTGGCTCAAATCTGTTGAATTACACACATAAATACTGTAATTGTACAGCAACAGATTATCAACCCTTAGTTGATATCCTTCATACCTCTTTTCACTGGGTTCTTTTTGCAACCTCTCCTTCACTTGATTGAAGAACTCATCTTCCTACAAAAGGGTCTTAATCCTTTATTGAATGTCAGACTCTCCTACACTTGTTGTTGCTAAGTGTATTGTCTAAACGCTTTCACTGAGTGCATCAACTACTTTGTTCTATTTTCCTTATATGTGTTTGATTTCGAAGTCAAACTCATTGATCAACGCCATCCACCTAGTTTGTCTAGCATTCAACCTCGACTAGTCAAATAAATACTTCATACCACAATGGTCTGTCTTGAGGATAAATATCCTCTCGAGCAAGTAATGTCTCCACATCTTCAGCGCATGTACAATTGCTACAAGTTCTAGGTTGTGAGTAACATACTTTTGTTCATGTTCGTTCAACTTACATGATTCATAACAAACTACGTGTCCATATTGCATGAGGACTCATCCTAGTCCTTTGCAAGCATCTTTGCAAACCAGGAAGTATTTTTCTATGTTGTGATTTTCAAAATAGGGGCATTAGTCGATAGTTGTTTTAGTTGTTGGAAGCTATCTTCGCACTCTGGTGACCACACAAACTTCTTCACTTTCCTTTGTAAGGAAGTAATAGGATTTTTTATCTTAGAGAATCCCTTGATGAACCTTCTGTAATATCCAACAAATCCCATGAAAGATCTCACTTCTGTCACGTTTCTAGGGGCAGGCCAATCCATGATTTCCTTGATCTTTGTAGGGTCTACAACCACTCCTTCAACAGAGATTACATGACCTAGATACTGGATTTCTTTTTTAAATAAATCACATTTGTTGAACTTGGCATACAAATGATGTTCTCTTAGCACCTCTAACACCATCCTGAGGTGTTCTTCATGCTCCTCTTAGTTTTTGGAATACACCAAAATGTCGTCCACAAATACTAACACAAACTTGTCTAAATACTTGTTGAGCACACAATTCATCAAACACATGAATGTAGCTAGTGCATTTGTAAGCCCAAATTGCACCACAACAAACTCATAATGATCATACCTTGTCCTAAAGGTTGTCTTGTGGATGTCCTCATCTTTAATTCTAACTTGGTGATATCCCAACCTCAAATCTATCTCTGAGAAAATTGTAGCCCCTCTAAGATGATCAAAGAGATCGTCTATTCTAGGCAAAGGGTATTTGTTCTTGATGGTCATCGTGTTCAACTATCTATAATCGATGCATAACCTCAAGGTACCATCTTTCTTCTTGACGAATAGGGTTGGTGCTCCCCATGGAGACACACTCAGCCCATGTAACCCTTGTCCAACATTTCTTTCAACTGCATTTTTAGTTCCACCAACTCTGGAGCACTCATCCTATACAACACTCTCGATGTTGGCACTACTCCAGGCACGAGATTGATTGAAAAATCAAGATCTATTTTCGGAGGTAATCCAAGCAATTCCTCTGAAAACACATCCCCGAACTCCCATAGCACTGGGTGACCTTCAACGTTAAGCTTATTTCCTTCTGTCGAGTTTAACATTTGTATGGCATACAAGGGAAACCCTTTTTTGCTCAACTTCTTGAGTTGCAATGTTGATATTTGAATCACAGAGATTGGCTTCTGAATGCCTTGCAAAATTCTTGTATTGCCTTCCTCATCTTCACATTCTAAAATTTTCTCATAACGGTTTAATTTTTCCTTATGCATGGCTAACTAATCCATACCCAACAACACATCATAAGAACCAAGGGGTAGGATATTCAGAATCGCTTGGGTTTGAAATCCATCCATCCCAATTGGATAAGCTTCAACTACCTACGCCACCTTCCTCTTTGTTCCAGTGGCTAACTGAACTAACCACACTTTAGCATGTTTCTTTCTCTATAATGAACGTTCCTCAACCATTCGAGGTGAAATATAACTAAGATTAGATCTTAGGTCAATTAAAACATAGATTGGTCATTCAGTAATAATACCTTCCAATTCCACCACAAAAGTTTTGTGGTATGCTTGTCGATTTTCTACCGCTACATAGATTTTTGGCACACTCCTGGCTACGTCGTTGACTGTAGCTACCTCCTGCACGTTATACACTCTTTGATTGTCATGTTGTCGGTGGGGACAATCCCTCAACAAGTGTGGCTCTCCACATCCCCAGTATTGCAAAGGTCCTTTCTTGGGCTCCTTTGTTCTTTACCTAGCCTCCTCTGCTGGCTTATTCCTACTTTGAGATGGAAAATTTTGTTGATGCACACTCCTGCTTGGTTGACCCAACTGTGCATCTTTCCTAGAATTATTGCGGGGAAAAGACTTGAATCCCTTCTTCTAGAATCCACTCATGTCCTTCCTTTTGCAATCTTTGGCAGACTCATGATTATGCTTAGATTGATCATAACAACATTTGGTCTTCCAAATGTTGTCCTCTAATGTCTTGGGTTTATCAAACTCAATTCGATCATGGTAAGACTGTGGTAATCCACTGAGAAAACGTTAGATTCTTGCATTCTCATCCTTAAGGTAGGGAACATACCTCAACAACTCCATAAATCTTTTTGCATACGCATCCAAGGTAAGTTGTCCCAACTTAAGCTCATTGAATTCTTTTATCTTGTCATCATAATACTTTTCAAATAGGTAATCTTTACAAAATTATTTCTCAAATTGCTTCCACGTCAATTTGTTTTCCTTTATTCTTTTGATTTCCTTGAGGTCTTCCCACCAAATGGAAGCCCCTCCATTCATGTTAAATACTGCAATCCTTGCCTTGGTATTGTCAGAATAATTATGTGTACTCGAAAGTACTTTTTCAAACTAAATAGCCATGCTTCGATTTCTTCTCCTTTCTTTATCTCTCCATCAAAGTTTGGCGGCTTAGCCTTCTTGAATTCTTCAGTTAGAAAATTCTGAGATTTCTTTCTCTTTCTCCTCTCATAAATGTTGGATTTCGTACCGCTACTGGGTTGTCCTACTGAAATAGTCTTCCGGCTAGAAGACTATATGGAAACGCCTCCCCTCGATTCGCCTTTCTTAGTACCTCGGTGCTTCCTTTTGGAAGAACTCCTTCCCGCATCATTGTGATCCAGTCCATGCTTTTGAGAATCCGAAGGGGTCTTCCACCTCTTCAAATGTTGTAATTTTGCATTGTTAGGGCGTTGCTACAAATGTGTTTAAATTTTGGATAGGCTTTGCAGTAGAACTTCATTCAACTCTGCATGTTCGGCATGGGCTCTCATAATCCTCTCGTTGTCTGCCTTAAGAATTCTCATAGTGGCCATCAAATCTAGAGGGGTTTCTCTATCCCTTCGACCATCAGACTCTTCATCTCTAAGGTGTGAGGTGTTGTCCACACTGTGCTGCACCATTCACCTTTGTGATTTCTCAATTCATCCTACGTGTTGGAGACAACAATTCTCATTAGCATTTCTATGTCAATATATTTTTGAAAACATGCATTCCAGACAACAAAAAATCCTTTTAAATAGTCTTAAGTTGTCTTGGTGAACCATTCAAGCCAAGAGTTTGAACTCTGCTTTGATACCACTCTGTAACACACCCAACCCCTAAGAGTCATTTTAAGGGATGAGACATTAGAATTTTTGTTTTTCTCGACTATCTCAAATTTCCTCTTTGACAACATTCTATGCTCCTCAAGATCTTTCTAACGATTGTAATTTCACTCAAAACTGAGCTCTGGATCGAAAGTTATGGCCTTCCAAATTTCTCAAGTTTTCATGGTCAATATCTATCTCATGGCCATGTGGCACCGTGTCACTCATGCCATCTGATGCGGCAACAACATGGCACCAATGTGGCGGCTGCCTAACTTACCATGGTGTAACTTCAGTCCACATAAGCTTATAGTCATCGACGTTCGGGCCTTTTCCCGATTCACTCAACTTTTACCTCCGACAGATACAATATCAAAGAATACTCCCTTTCGATACCATCCATTCGGTGTTCGAAAGGTTTGGGTAGTTTCACTACTTTGAAATCAGGGTATCGAGGAATATTCCATCTTCTCGATGGACGACATTGATGCACTTATAGTGTCCTTAATTAACGGTTGAGATTTGTTCTGGGATCTAAGGTTCTCTTGTCTGCCTGGACCACAGTCAACTCGTCAACCAATTGATGATTGACAATTGTCATCTTAAGGGCACTATGGATTCCTTGCTAGCATGCCATGTCATTCATGACGTTAACACTTCGTCTCTTAACTTAAATGGGACTTACGACAGATCGACGACTATCGTCGCATCTTGCCCACTCACAGACCTACGGTCTAGATCTGCCCTCCATCGGATTCATACTCTGAACACTTCGGAGGAGTACTCTGAACCCTTCGGAGTTGTATTATGAACCCTTCAGGGTTAACCCCGAAAATAGTCAGCTTCAATCCAGCTAGACCTGCACTCACTCCTACTGACCAATCGACTTCCGACACGCATCTTCACACTGACGCTCCCATTCAAAGCTAGCTCGCTCTTCCCTCTCGATCTGCTAAGTGGGGCCCTCAATGATCAACGACTGTGAATTAACTCACCTGCTTCCATATCTATGGTCCACACATGCTCAACTTTAGAGTTTCTCATTTGAGGCTTTTCCCACAGTGCTCAAGGGTTCCGTTCAAAGCTTCCACTCCGAACAACTAATCACGATCAACGATTCAGATCTCTTGAGATCTACGGTTGTCATTTTCTACTGATTAGCACAAGGCTTTAAGGAGATATAACGATCTGTTTTGAGGACTTGGCCATTTCTCGAGTTCTGTAGGGCATTGACCCAGATTTTTAAATTTTCAGGACTACTCTAAGGCCATTACAAGTTAATGAATCTTAAGGAGAAAAATCTTACATAATTTACAGATTCTCCCTACAAAGATAAAAAATGCTCAAGCACACGACTGTTCATACTTAACTCATTTTTACAATTATTAGAGCAATATTAAACATTACAAAATATCTCAACTTGCATGCATTCAAACCATAGATTATAAACAACTGATTTTCTCTTAGATTCAGACATTTACACATGCATTCAGATATATCGTTCATAGTCAGTTCCAGTGCAAATAAACACTTATCTGATAAGGAAGTTGCCAAATCCAACTGATTGAGAGAGGACGCCTTTCGTCCCAACCTTAGGCCTTATTGTAGAGTCACTTCCTTCAGCATGTCACCCCCGTGCCAAGCCATGATACCACCAAGGAAATTGACTCAACAAGGTTCTGAGTTTGCGATGATCCAGGAAGGTTACTCTCCTTCCGCCTCTAACACAACAAAAGTTGCCACCTCCCACTGAGCTCTGGGTCTCTGCAGGTTTATCAGGTGGTTTCTCAACCAGATTCCCTCTACACAAGGGAGTCCCTTCTCTGCTCAATTGTCCCTCGACGACCTCCCCTTACCAGTGTCAGTTTCTGTCCATTAAGCACCAAGATGCAGCCCATTATTGCTCATGTTTAGGAATCTGGGTCTTCTATGTTCAGGGTGATCAACAACAACTCAAACAAGCTTCCTATTTTCTTCTAGAAAACTCATCTTTTTCCTCAATCAACACATTAAAAACCTATGCACTCTATTCTCTGTGTATTCTCTGTTATGTTCTTTGTGTGTGACCTTGCGTATCCTTTGTTGCAGGGTCTCTCTTATGTCTGGTTACAATGTCTTTCATCTCTCTCTCTCCCTCGTTTTCCTCCTCTAGTCTTCTTCTCTATCCCCTCGGGATCTCTATGACTTCCTACAGTCTTCCATTCACAATTTGAAGGGGCGGTTAAGTGGTATCTCTTGTTAGTTGTTCAGTCGTACTTTTCTCTCTGCAAGGGTCAACTGCCTATATTCATTAACTGCTCAACCACCTCTGCGACCTTCTTTAATGGTCATGTGGTTTCATGTATGTCTAGTATGGTGGTAGGTGTAGCTCTTTATGTTTACAAGCATAAATAAGTTTGTTGTGGAAGCTTCCTATTTTCTTCGTTGATGCATCTCAACTCCAATACACTCAATTGTTCCATCAGTCCCTATGCCTCATCAATTTCCTCTAGTGTATCATGGCCAATACTGTCAAGGTTGTTCCCTCTTAGTCAGTGATTTGGTGTTTATATTAAATCAAAACACAATTGCATGTCTCATAACATTAACATATTATGTCTGTGCATAATTATATTAATGGGGTAAAATAGAGTGTTACATGGGTATTATGTATTTAACATTACTCTATATATAAAAAAACGCTTTAAGATGCTTTTTGAATACACAATCTTGATATTTTTTGTCCTCGCTTCCCCGGGTAGTAAGCACACACCCACGTTCCATTATCTTTGCTCCTAAGTTTAGCTTACCTAAGGGTTGAGAAAATTATAAAAACATAATTTGGCATATGTTTTATATAGAGTAATCTACTTTTTATAAGTTGGGTTGAGAAAATTATCGAAACATAATTTGTATTCTAATATTTAAGCATATGTTTTATATAGAGTAGTCTACTTTTTATAAGTTTGTCGGATATAAAAATAGATCATTTTCACATTGACTAAGTCTCATTTTTATTTAATTATATTATCTTTCACTTCTTGGAGTCTCAATTTGTGTACCAAGGACTTTAAACTATTATATTTAAGTTTGATCCACTAAAGAATGTGGGGGCCTTTTCTATATTGCTTTGTGATTGATTCGCTGCTTAAATTTCATTATTTCATCTTTGTTAAATGTAGGTGTATGTGGTTGAGTTGACATTTTGCTTTCCTATTTGTAGATGCACTGTAACTATTTGTAATAAGAAAAATGCTTATTACACTAAAAACTAAACTTGTATTTGAATGGTCAATCAATTACTATAACTTGAGGACATTTATATGAAATATTTTGAAATTTTAATACATGTAGTAAACTAACTAGATATATGAATTGTCATATCTAATGCTAGTATGCATTGTTTATTTATTATGTAGAAGTGATAACCATAAGCTATGATACCAAATTCTTCACAATGTTAATACCAAAGTGAGGGAGGATGCTATCACATCAACTTGGGGACTTATACCTCAAGCTAGCTTTTGGATTAGCAATTTTTTTGGTGTGAGCAATGTCTTGTAAACCATCTATGTCTTATAATTGTTATCCACAAGGAATTACACCCAGCACACAATTAGAAGGGGAATGTTAATATGAAATGATAACAAACACAAGTCAACGATGACCCACACAATATGTGATATGAGCACAATACTAGCAATGGAAGCAACTACATTACAAGTGGAGAATAAAAAGCATGTGAGTAGAAGAGAATTGTTGAAACTATATGCATGTTGTACACCCATTTGTATTATTATATATAGAGTACAAAATTGTGGGGAGAATAATCAAAGTTGACCAAGTCCAATAAAATATGATAAAGTGGGTGGGTGATCAATTTAAACTAAGTCGTCGAAAGCACATTGAGATAATGTACTAAAGTATAAATATAATACATGCTTATTAGACCAAACCTTATAAAATCCTCCATTCTTTGAGGAAATTGTCGTTGATTTCTTTTGAAAATGGGGACATTATTGCTCGAATGCTAACTAAGACCACTTGTTCTAAGTGGAAAAAATGTTTGGATGACCCACCAAGTAAGTTGTGATGTAACGCTCACTTGGATGGGGTGCTAAGAGTTGGGGCCACAACACTCCTCACAAGTCATCTGGCCTCCAACATGCACATGAGTGTAGGCATGATGAATGTGAAGGAAGTGGAGGTTGGTTCCATTATGGTCGTTGATGATTTGTCTAGCTCGATGATGTACGAGACTTCAATTACCAATTTGTGAAATGATCCTTCACATCATACAAATTCATAGGATGACGGGTTATACATTGCTAAAGTATATTATCATCTCAAGGATGTCAATTGTAGGGGGGAGGAAGTTGGGCCTGCAAGGAGAATTTGATGGCATTGAACATGCTCGAGTTTTCATGAGTGCGCCATGGGTATGTACAAACCAATCTCCAAGTACCCTCTGTAATTTTATGTTATTGTTACTATATATGTGTGTGGGTCTTCTAAGTAGTATAGGGTGGGATTGCTATGATTTCAACCCTCCTCATTCAAGGCGAAATTTGAGTGATCTTGAGTTGTTGGGAAAGGAAATGGGTGGCTAGTTGGGTTGTGTGAGTTTCATTGCTATCCTAGGAATTCTAGGAGATAACTCATAGGTGTTCTCCATAATTTGTATGTCATTTGGCCTATCATCCCTCCCAGACCATTCATGGCCACCGTGAATAGGGGAAAATAGTCCTTTAGTGAGGAAGGTGGGAAAAGGAAGCTCGGGGCTTGTACCCTTAATGCTCGTATCCCTGATGACCACAAGTATGTCACCCAAGTGGAAAAGGAAACTCAGGATGCAACTCATTTCTACAACTATAATTTCTCTGAGACAGTCAAGGAAGATTTGGAAGAAATGGAAGGAATTGTCCAAGAGAAAAGTCAAAAACTATCTAGTGAACAAGTTCAAGTTGAGTTCAAGGGATGGGTTCAGGACCCTAAGTTTTCTAGAATCTAGGATACAAATTCTTTTGAATTACTGAAACCTACGAGATAATTAAGGCCCTTATCATCTAGGTCATGGAGGAAAGGAACCTGCAACAGTAGGATATCTTGCATAAAATTGACTTGTTGGATGGGAAATTTGGTGTAGTCTGTAAAGTTGTTTTCGAGATAGAAAATGTTATTTCTTATGTTCCTAATGAAGACACCGATGTTATGGCATCGAATGTAGATTTTCCTAGGTCAATATGAACATAGTCCAACTCCATTTTCCTGGATGAGGAACCCAACCTACTAGTAAAGCTAAAGAAAAACTTGTGAATGTTAAGCAACCATAAGGCCATCCTAGGGATGAGAATTTCCTCCATCCATCTTATTAGCTCCAGAATGTTGTTATGTTATCTAGTTTTGATTACAAGATGTTGGTTAGCAGTAACGATAATAGTCACATTTTTTTTTTCTGAACATTAAACTAATAACTCCTTATGTAATGAACAATTATGCTCTCTTTCAGTTGGTGGAGTTCTTGGTTTCCCATGTTGCATGCCTCTACCAAGGATGTATGTACTATTTTTTATATATAACATGAATATATGATTGTGCTTTAGTTTAAAAAAAAATTGTGATGTGACACTACCTAGTGCATCTAGGGTAGACATTAAGGAGTATCTTTAGGTAAATGAGATTGAAGAATTATGGCCTCTTGGTGTGTGATTGGGAATAATTCCTCCAATTGTGGTAGCTCATACAATGAAAGTTGGTTGACATTCACCATTGTTATAACATCAATTTCCACCGCATGCATTGATGACATGTTTTCCTTTCCCTTTCCCACTTGCATACCTTAATCCCCTTTTCCCTCCTCTAGATTCATAAAAAAAAAAAAAATTACATATACGTGCCCTACCAGCTATGCAAGGCGTGCACATATGCATGTTTCTCCATTGCATGGTGTGTACACCTTAATTTGGCTAAAAATAATAATATTTTGCATATTTTTGGGCAAGGTTCCCCCGATTTTTGTCCCTCTATTTCCCATACACTACTGATTGTAACCACTCCAACCACTTGGAGAGGGTATAAAATGAACCTAAGGCTAGAGAAGAGGATATCATACTTGAAGCGTCATAATGTTGTCATTTTCTTGGCCTGTCTGCAAGCTCCTTTTCCCTTGTTGTTGATTTATTCCCTCATACCTGGAAACCCATATTTCTAGCCTTCTTTGTTCCACGTATCTTGTCAAGAAGAATCCATTCATCTTCTTTGGACTTGCACGATCATTGGAGTTGGAGGTACTATCTATGGTCAGTGGCCTGGGCAGAGGGACCTGGAGTTTCAAAGCAGTGTCGTAGTAGATACAGGTGGTAACTACCTTTGTCTTGTTGTTCACTAATATAGAGACCTCTTTCCCGTCAATTATTTATGTTTTAACGTATGATGTTTATGTTTAAGCATTCAAATTCTTATAAAACTAATTGTTTTTCTTTCAATCATTTTTTATGAAAGTTAGTTATCATATAACTACCCCTTTGTAGTTTTCAACTTGATTATTTTCAAGTGATCAAAGGGATTGTTGGGAAGGAGCACAGAAGCGAAAGGTTTCAACCATGGGATTGTCATCGAACGTAGGGAACCTGGTATGCTTCTCTATTCCTTATTAATAGTTAGTTAGTTAAGTTAGTTACAAGATTCCTTGATAGCAATTTTGGGATTGAGTTCACTCTTTAAAGATCATTGATTTGTTGTGGCTTTAACCCATAGCCATAGGAGAATTTCTCTATAACAACCACATTATGGATGCCACACTGAGGATAAAGGTCCAACTTGAATTCATTATACCATGTTTCTTTTGTGATGGTGTAGGACTATACCACGTGGCTTGAGCTTGTGATGCTTTTGATTTTTCAAGCAGTGCAAGTAGAAAAACGCAATCATTGGCATGAACATGTGTACCAATTCATGTTGATTTTGTGTTGTCTTTTATTTGGTTTATGTTTGTTGAATCATGCCATAAACCCTATTATGGATCCTGGCCAATTTTTACACAAAATAATAAGCTTTGTCTTGCTCCCTCTATTGGTGGGGTGTGGGTGGAGTTGGAAGAGCATTTGGAATAACATAAAGAACAAGACAATGAAAGCCAAAACAGACCTCAAAAGGAGTGCCATGTAGAGCCATGGGTAGATTTGTTGTAGTTGTACTACAAAATATGAAAATATTGATTCCATTAATTATATTGTTGGTTATAGATGCAAAGAGCATGAACCAAGGTTTTGTTCACTACCTTATTTTTTCCATCAATTTATGGATGCAATGTAATAGAAAATTGAGACTAACATCATAAAAGATTCCACAAAGATTTGCAAAAGTGATTGACTATGAAATTTGTAGTTGTGATTGAAAATGATGGTCAATGGTAATCCAAAATGGCTCCACACATGTTGGAAGAAAGTGTCATGGATTTAGGAGCATCATTAGTTTTATTGAATAGTTTGAAAACTATCATCATGGAAACTATACATACTACCACATAGATTCATTCATGTTCTCACTGAGTGGTTTGTAAACCAATGATGAAATCCATGGAGATGGATTTTGAAGCCTTGTAGGGAACTAGAAAAGGATGGCACAACACAAGCTTCATATTCATGGTTTTTCTTTGGATTAATGTGAACATCTTTGAATGTAAAATTCTACTTGTTTTTGCATGGAAGGTGAAAAGCACTCATGTAGGTGCCACAATTTTGTTTGCAAACTGAAATGTCCTCCATAGAAACAAGAGTGGCCCTCCTTGATAAGAAGAGGGAAAGTTGATCCAGTTGGTATATGCCATTGATTCAACATGTAAAGGAAGCCATCATTTATTGTGTAGTTAAGGAAAGGAGTTTGATTGACCACAATAGGCTACTAAATGGACTTTGTGATTAGATCAAGGGAAGGGTGTCTAGAATATTGGATTTCATTCCTTATAAATTACATATCTAATAATTAAAATGGAAAGGGCATTGGTAGGGAATTTGTTGAGAAGATCAACCACTTTACCAGAGCTATATTTCTTATAGTTAATGATTAAATGAAATTTTTCACTATAGTTAGCTCATTTTAAATGTCTTTGATCCTAAATTTTAGATTGGGATTTTAAAAATGGAAGAGGTTGATGATCAATGGGTAAGATAGTTTCCTCACCAAGGATGTAGTGATACCATTATTTGAGTGTTTGAAACAATGCATAAAACTAATTGTTGTAATTAAGCTTGGCTTGGGACAAGGTTTATGAATGATATGCCTCGATATGTCCTCCCTGCTTAAGAACAACTCTTATGGTATATTGAGAAGCCTCTATGTCAATATCAAAGCAATGTTGCAACTTTGGAAGAACAACAATCAAGATTAAGTAGCGAGTGTCCTTTGATTTTTAAAATGATTGTTATGTGCCAACAATCCAATAACAAGCTTATTCCTGGTTTGATTAAGTGGGCAAGCAATGTGAGAATAATGGTAGGTGAATTTCCTACAAAAATGCATGCCTCCCAATAAACTATTCGAGTATGTAGTGTTCATAGGTGTGGATCAGTGCTTCAAAACTAAAACTTTGGTCAAATATATGTGAAATCATATCTCATCAGTCACAAAACCTAGGCATTGAATAGAAGTTTGGTCAAGGAAGAACTTCATCATTTAGGTATGTAGTTTGTGTTGACGAATGAGGTACAAAATTGTTCGAACATGTTGCAAATTATTGGACCATTTTTTGTTGAAACAAACTTACCGAGATGTGGCCAAAATATGATGTTTATGATACACATGAAGTTAATAGGGGCATTGGTAACATTAAATAGCATAACCAGCCACTCATAGAGGCAAGAATTCATCTTGAAAGTTTTCTTCCATGCATTTGTATGTTCCATCCAAACTTGGTGATAGTCGAAAGCTAGGTATAGATTGGTGAAGTACTCACCCCCCTTGAGTTGATCAAGGTCATAAATACAGGGTAGAGGGTGGTGGTTCTTAACAATGACTTTTTTTAGTGCCTTCTAATATATGAAAATTCATTATTTTTGCAACTCCTTATTGGGTTGTAACACTAAAGAAAAATATCCATAACAGGATATTTCGGGCTTGATTTTTCCATCCTCCAAAAGTTGTTTAATCTATCTCAAAATCTCTACACTCTCCTTAGGTGAGGTATAGTATGCATGGAAATTAGGTATTGAAGAACTAGAAATGATCTCAATGGGATGTTGTATGTTCTTAGTGAAAGATAAACCCTTGGGTTCTTTAAAATCATTTGTCTCTAAGCCAATAATTCATTGTATATCAAAGGAAGGTAACTTTTGTTTGTTATCTTCCTCAAGTCATTTGTTTTAAAAAAAAAACAATTTATCTATATTATAAAAATGTCACAGCCACACTGTACAACATGAAAATACATGTAATAAGACTATTTAGCGAAATTGTCATGGATGAATCCAAAACTTGAATCTTACATTTTAGGTCTATTGTCATCCTTATACACACTTGCTAACGTGTAATAAGTCCAATCCACTTAGTGTGTCTTTAGAGGAAAAATGCCTAAGTTCAAGCCCACTACCACCTCAACTTGAACTTCTTCCATCTAGTCTTACTCCTAGGCAAGCCAAGGGGGGTAGACCCTAGTTACTATGTGAATTAAACAAATCAATTCTAGGAGTTAATTTTAGTTTGTTAAAAATAAGGGGGAGCTACCCTATATGGCAAGCGAAAATGCAAATGAAAATCAAACATTTCCCTAAGGTCAACTAAGACTCTTGCCTAAGGGTTGGGCAAGAGGTCAATTAGATTATACAACAAAGAATTAAATACAGTTATATGATAAACAATGCTATAGGATACAACAAGGGTTACATTACAATTTAGATGGTTAAAAATGAACATACTGCAAATTGAATATGGCTGAGATAAGCACAATAAAATGAAAATTGGATGGTTGTACAAAATGCTAATGAATAGTTAGATAATTAAACATTCAACTCACATCAATTCATAAATGAAATAATTGAAATATGTCAAAGCAACAACTTATGAAACATTCAACTCACATCAATTCATAAATGAAATAGTTGAAGCATGTCACAAACAAAACTTTGTGAAAAGAATAACCACTTTAGATGATATTACAACTATACAAGGATAAATTAGATTCTAAACCAATTAATTGAGATATTGTTGGCGCGAATTTGGTCAGACCAGGGTTCTTCTCAAGTTACCAACAAAAGGCACCATGTAGTCTAGAGCACTGGCATTTTCATCCCCTCCGAAGAGAAGAAGTCTCACCCGAAGCGCTGCTGAGACAGATGGATAGGGAAGGGTAGGGAGAAGAATAAGGAATATCCATAGAGCGTTCGTAACTCACTCATGTTCTTTCGCAATCAACATTATCATATCGGAAACATCTAAATGCAAGAACCAAACCTACTTACGTTATGAACAACGATTAACCATAGAACCATTAGACATAACTCATAAACCATAAAGGAACAATGTAATGCATAAGTAACATACAAAGACACATCATATTTGAAATTTAGGATACTCATATTAGTTTTCAGATCTTTCTTTTATTACAGATTCAGAGCTACATAGAGATGTTCAGTACAGACTTTGGGTTGTCTCTTACATCAAGTTTCACTAGCTAATCCCCAAAAATCTTGGATGACTCTGATAAACATGATAGCAGCCCAATACACCAACTCGACTCCAACCAACCAACCTATTGGTTGAACAGTAACAACAGCCTGATATACTGACTCGACTCCGATGACCAACCCTCTTACATCTATCTTTTGTCCTATGTATAGTTGGGTTATGTCTTTTTGTTTAGCTTTCTCACTTTCTTGTTCTGTTGCAACTGTTTATTGCTTCATTGGTGTTGTGCTAGCTCCCGCAACTGCTTTCTGTTATTCTTTTCTTTCAGCTTCTGATGAAGTTTGCACAACTCATGCTTAATCAAAACTTGTGCAATTCTTTCCCAAAAACAGAGGGCCCAACAAGCTCCGACCACAATCCTTGACTCGTCCTCGAGTCAAGCACTTGGTTCTTTCACATTCTCTAGGAGCAACTATTGTTTTCCCTTGTCCGGATTTTCTTCTTCTTTGAGCTCTTATGTTTGTGCCTTTTCTTCCTTCACCTCTTCAAACTAAGGGCCCAATTCTGGAACCATCTCTAATGCTCTGTGCTTTACTCCGTGAAATCTTTCAACTTTGTCCTGCCATTTCCGGGTGAGGAGTGATGCTTCTGCCAGGAACTGTTGGGTCGTTTCTTTGTTGTACTCTTTTGGCTTGGTTGCAACCAACGAGTTCCATTCAGAGTCGGTTGTTGCGTCGACCTAGTGCATTTGCATATAGGCAGTTTGAATTACCGGTCGAAAATCGCACAGCTCTTTCTTGGCTACGGATTGTGCTTCGTAGAGTGAATTGAGTTCCTTGTCGTCCTGCTAGATCTGATCGAACTTTTGATGCTGCTCTATGGGGTCCATTGTGACCACAACTTCCTCGTTGAGCACCAGAATCTGGGTGCGCACTTCCTCCGGGACTTGATTCCGTCGAGCGATGATCCCATCCAATCGTTGACTTCCTTGAATATTCTGGTGTAGTCCTTTGTCTACTTATGTAGTGTCGCTCGGGCATTGTTTCCTTGCAGTATGATCTTCTGCATTTGTTCCTACAGCTGTCGAGGCTGTTGTTCTGCTTCTTGCTGGACTTGTTGTAACTTTGCTTGTATCTGCTCCGTGCGTGTGGTGAGTTGTGTCCATGCCGCTTGTAACAACTCGATCTGTTGCTCTGGTTCTCTTATCTCACATGCTTCGGGTAGGTCGTGCACAACTCTTTGAATCTCCGGCCAAGCTTCTGCAAGTTTTTCCTGCACTTTTTCCAGTTTGCGTTGGGCTAGGAGTCAATCACGTTTTTCTTCCGTTCTACATGTTTGTGCATATAACTATTCTTTTCTGGCGAGATCGACTGAGCTCTCGGCGTCCTGGAACCTTTGCTCTAGTTGGTCTGTGGAGGCTCTGATTATTCCAAAAAATTGTGATGTTGGCCACTGTACTAGGTTGGTGGCTAACAGAGCTGCATCAGTGGGTGCTCTTGTCTGTAAAGGGAGTCTGTTGGCCATTGAGTGGTCCAAACGGGTTTCTACTTCCTCTTTCGTTGGTGGCGCTAGTGCAATCCTCAATCTTAGATCTTCGAGCAGAAGTATCAAAACCTCTGTTCTGGTTACGCAGAGCTGCATCAAGTATGCACATTGTTGGGGGTTCTAGAGGACTTGCTCCATTTGCACTCGCCTAGTTGTCATATCCTGGTCCATTGTTGATTTCGGCTCATTGGGCGCATCTGGTATCTTTGTGTCCTCCAGTACTTATGCATCATGCATCGTGATTTCTTGGGCATCCTCACCCTTGGGTGGTGAGGTGATTTTCTGGTTATAGTCGGCTTCCAGTTCTTCTTTGCTTTTGGTGGCTTCTTCCTGTGCAGAAGACTCAGGTTGTTGTTCCCGCATGCTCGGATTCGGAACATCTAGCATCGTACTTTGCTCCGAGACTTTGGGGTCAGGGTTGGAGATTTCTGAGCTGGGCTTGGGGGATTCTCTGTTTGTCTGGTCGGGCTACATCTGTTCAAAGGTTGTGGTCTAATGTGGAGCAGTGGGGAGGAGATTTGGTAGTTGGAGTGGTGGTGGAGGCTTCTCAATGACGATTGTTGACGGGATTGTTTCAGGTTCCGGGTCATCTTGGATGTCAATGATGGTGGTGGATTTGGTCATGGCATGGGTCCAGGGAGTGACAGATGCGAGGGGTTGTGGATTTAGGGGTTTGTTTGGCGAGACCCCCGTTTTGGGCCTTTTCCCCGTCAGTTTGGTGGTAAGCATAACGCCCAGGATCTGGTTGACCTGAGCACCTGATAGCACGACATTGGCTAGCAGCTGTGGGGGGGGTAGTCTTTTCCTTCGTTCCAGCTATAATGTTTCTTCTTCTTCCTCGGAATCGGTCTGTGCTGGAGCGTCTAGCTTTTTCTGCTCGGGGCCTGAGCTCGGTCCCTCTCTTGCTTCCTTGTATTTTTTCTTACTTAGCTCAGCCGAAAAAATGTAATGCATTCCTGATTTGCATGGGCAGCGTTTAACTCCAGGCCATGACATGACCTCCTTGTCGAATGCTTCCTCGTCCAGGTAGAATGGTAGCAGTCATGTATGGAAATGTTCTCGGCTGGCATGTCTCGACCAAACGCATGTGTTGTGTCGGTTCATGCTAAAGGCGATATTCCTCATGTTGTTATGGAGGATCTCCTGTGGGATTCGCGGACGTTGTGTTGCATCTATCATAGCATTATACCATTTGGAGAATGCTGTGTTGTTGAGTGCAGTGTTCTCCGAGTCTAGTCTGTCCTGCCATGGCTCGAACATCTTCGCCAGTCTCCCTTTATMTGGTGTTGTCGGTTGTCTGCCCACCGGTGACTTCCATTTAAGCATCGTGAATGCCACAAGAAGGTATCCATAAGTAAAGGTGCCTCCTTTCTCCTATGCCTCGTCGCAAGCTTTGAGTAGTTCCTCCAGCAAGAAGCTACACTAGTTGAATATTGCTCCCTGATTGCATAAGTCGGCAACTGATAGCACGTCTAAGGTGCATTATCCCTTATAATAAGACCTCATAACCTTGCTCGCTATGACGTAGCAGCCAATCTGGACTGTTTCGGGCAGTATTGGCTCAATGACTATTGTGCGTCCTCCTCGCTTGGTGTTAAACTTCTCGTACAGGATGAGCTCGCCTTTCTTCTTCCCATGCTTATCGGGTCCCTGAAATCCCTTCGAAACATCCTCTCCTTTAGAGGATAGTCCAGTAAGTTGTTGGATGTCTTGTGCATGGATTGGATATTTCTTATCCAACCATAGGCTTCTGTCATGCACCCTGCTTATCAGGAACTTCGTGCAACACGCCGAAGACTGGTAAGTCTCTCAGGTTCATGATGGTGGAGTTGAATAGGTCGATGAACTCCTTTTTCGTTATAAAGTGCATATCTCTTGTTCCATCCAGGGCTAACTCCCAAAAGATGTCTAGGTGCATCTTTGGAAACATGGTTGAATCTGTGAGGTCAAGGTTGAGTAGCTTGACCTGTTCTGTCTTCCCTTTGAGATCACCTATAATCTCAACTCAGGGGTCGCAGATCTCGTCTGGTACTTCTTCTTTAGTCATGGTGCTTTGGTTGGCTGTTGCTCTTGGCATGAGCACGTCTGTAGTCGTTTTTAGAACTAAGGCTCTGTTTTCAGTTTTGGCAATGGTCCTTAACTGGTTTGCACGGCTGAGTTCGGAAATAACTATGCTTGTTTTTAGAAACGATACTTTTTCGGCTGTGTTATGAGAATTTTATGTCGGGCTTAACGGGTAAGTTTTAGCAATAACTACTCCTTATTATGACCGTATAGACGCAACAGGGTGTGAGTTATCCGACGGGACGGTTTGATCAAGGGAAATCCGATTAGGCAATCTTGGTATTTACTCATTTGAGTGGAATAGGGACGTGGCCGAATTGAAACCTTTATGTTTGGTGGGTGGGTGTCTCGGCACGAAGTTCGATGGCATCTTGGCATAATGCGGCTTTATGGCATAACGGGCGACAGTCGGAGTACCAAAATGTCATTAAAGGGTGTGATTGGACTGGGTGTGCGTGGCCTTTAACTCAGATTGGATTTGGGTGTGTGGCCCCTCTGAAAACAAAGGTTGTCCCTGTCATTTTTTATGATTGTCGTTAGTGGACCTTTCATACTTCAGGTTTGGTACTGTTGTGTCATCAGCTCTGTATCAACCAACACTTAAACAACAAAATTGAACTATGTGTTATGGCACAACACTGCGCACATGGACATTATTAACAAAATTTATTTATTTATTTATTTTTATTTTTTTTAAGAAAGACAAACAAAACTCAAATCTAACTATTGTACAAGCTCCGTTGGATTGGAGCAACTGCTCTTCTTCTCATTTTCGGGAGAGGTAGGGCTTCAGGCGAGCGCCATTCACCCATCCCGGTCGTAGCACACCATCTAGTTGCACAAGTCGAACTGCTCCTAATGGTTGGATCTCTACAACTATGGAGGGTCCCAACCAGTGCATACGCAGCTTGCCAGGATGATTTTGGTATCGATTGTCATAGAGTAACACCTTGTCCCCTTGTATAAATACCTTGGTTTTAATGTGGTGGTCATGCCAAGATTTGTGTCTTCCCTTTTCAACCCACTGATGGAAGTCTACCAGAAATATAGTTTCTTCGAGTTCTTGTAGCTCCACAAGTCTCTGCGCCACTGATTCTTCATCTGTCGTACGTGTGGCTTGTGAAATATACAAGCTTAGGGTGATGAAATCTGCGCGCACCACTTCCTCTTTTCCATAAACCAACTGGAACGGTGTGTATCTGTGGATTTTCTTTGTTGTTGTCCTGTAGGCCCATAGTACCACTGGAACTCTATCATCCCAGTCCTCTCGGTTTGCGCAATAGACTTTTGTTAGTCCCTTTTCTAAGATTTTGTTGAAGGCTTCAACTGTTCTGTTGGCCTATGAGTGGTATGGACTTCTTTTGTGATGTTGAGTAAAAAATTATGCATTAAGTGTTGCTATAGTGTTGCTAATGACGTGAGCTCCCTGATCGTTGGTTAGGCTCCTGGGACATCCGAAGCGAGTAACGATATTCTCGAAAATGAACCTGGCGGCGGTATCTATCGAACAGTCTTGTACCGTTGTTGCTTCGGCCCAGCGAGTAAGGTAGTCAGTTGCGGTAATGATGCATCTTGCCTTTGAATGTTTGGTTGTGGGGTTGATTGGCCTAATGAATTCAACTACCCATTTCTCAAATGTATGTAGAGCTCTAGCTGGTTGTAGTGGTAATTCATCTCGTCGTGACAGCATGCCCACCCGTTGGCACACATCACATGATCTAGTGTATGATTTTTCATCCTTGAAAATTGTTTCCCACCAAAGTCCTACCTATAGAACTTTTTGTGTCGTTGTCTTTCCTCTTACGTGTCCTCCTGCAATTCCACTATGGCATTCCCAGAGTATATCCTGCCTTTCGTGATCTAGGACACATCGTCTGAGGATGTTGTCTAGCCCTAGTTTATACAATTGGCCGGAAATCCGCTGATAATATGCTCCTCTGACGACCATATGGCGTTTCTGGGTTGCGGAATATGTTTAAGGGCATGCTCCTGTGATAAGAAAGATTGCTATGTCCTCCAGGTATTCTGGCATGGCCTCAATTCTGAATAAATCTGCATCTGGGAGCTAGTCATCGACTGCTCCGCCACTTTCTCTTGATCCTAGTCTGGATAGATGGTCGGGTCCGACATTGCATCGTCCTAGCTTGATGATGACTTCAAAGAAAAATTCCTGAAATAACAGCAGCCATCTGCAAATTCTCCCTTCCAACACAGGTTTGTTAACTAGGTATTTTAGTGTTGAATGATCAGTAAAGAATTTAAAATGAGATCCTAACAGATAATGTCTAAATTTCTGTAAAGCATATATCATTTCTATTCCTTATCGTTCTGTTGTTGTGTAGTTGCGCTTTGCTTGTGATAGATTTCGGCTCACAAAGTAGATAGTGTGATCCATAGCTCCATCTCCAGGTTGTGTTAGGATAGCTCCTAGAGCAATTCCTGAAGCATCTACATGGACATGAAATTATTTATCCCAGTTTGGGAATATCAGGATCGGTGTTGTGATGAGCTTCTCTTTAAGTGTCTCAAATGCTTTGTCACATTCAGGAGTCCATCGGAACGTTTCAGCATTTTTCAGGAGGTTTTCCAAAGGTGAAGTAATGTTGGCATACCTTCGAATGAACCTGCGATATTATATTGTATGTCCTAGTGTGGAGCACAACTGTTTAATGCTCGTAGGTGGCAGCATATTCATAATGACTGCAACTTTAGTTGGGTCTACCAGTACTCCTTCTCGATAGACTATGTGGCCCAACAAATTTCCATGTGGCACACAGAAGATACACTTCCTGAGATTTAATGAGATTTGTAACTCTCGACATCTGTCAAACATTAGCCTTAGTAGTGCTACGTGTTCCTTCAACATGCTATATATTTTCCAATCATCCATATAGACTTCTATGAACTTGTGAATGAACTCTCTAAAGGCTGCTATCACAATCCTGGAGAAAACTGCAGGGGCGTTCTTTAAACCAAATGGCATCACATTGTATGCAAAAGATCCCCATTTGGTAATGAAGGTGGTTTTCCTCTTGTCCTCTTCAACAATCCTAATTTGATGGTATCTTGAAAGTCTGTCTATAAATGAGTATGCTTCCTTCCCCGTAACCTATTCTAGGACCTCATCGGTGAAGGGTGTTGGGAAAGGGTCGTGCACATAGGCACAGTTGAGGATTTTGTAGTCCACACAGACTCTAATATCCTCAGTGTCTTTCTTTCTCTGAATGACTATCGGGTTGACCCATTCTACTTCTTCTACTGGAAAAATGAGACCGGCTTCTAGCATTTTATCAATCTCCTTCTTAACTTTCTCTTTTACTCTCGGGTTAAGGCGATATGGCCTATGTTTGACAGGGTTGGATACTGGTTTTAATTCTATCTTCATTTCTCGCATAACTCCTTTGATTCCCTTCAATTTTGAAAAAGTATTTGGGAACAAATCCTCGTATTCCCGTAGTAAACTTTGTATTTCCTGACTGGTTTGCTCATCCTAGTAATCGCCCACCAAATCTATTTTGGGTTGCTCTTTGGTCCCTATGTTGAGTCTCTGCAGTTTTAATGGGTGATTGTAGGAGCTATCGGTCTGGCTAGGTATAGTGTTTTGGATTTCTCTGTTCCCCTCGGTCTCTTTTATGGCTAGGTTTATTAGTTCTTCTAATTCATCTAGGCTTTTTGAAGCTTTGCTAATCTGATATCATTCTATGGGATTTTCAATCAAGGGTAAGTGGAGTTTAGTCTGAAGTTATTGGGTATGCTTGGGACACACTCCAAAGTCTGATCTCTTATCATGATTGGTTGTAAAAATAAGTTCTCTAATCTTTTGTAGGACTAGTTCAAGCTCAAGGCACTTACTTGCAAAGGAGAAGTCGTTGCAAAATTGAGTTTCCTGTGTTTGCCAATCGTTGGTCTATCTTCTGGTTTCCTCATGTATGAACCAAGCTTTCGGGATTGGTCCTAAAGACTGGGGAAATACCTGAATCCAGAGGTGAGAGGGTATCTGCGCAACCTGCCACTGTGTCACACATTGTTGAATGTGTATTCTAGGGTCTGATTCTCTGTTGAATGGTTGCGCAACTTGGAGACCCATCTACGTTTCTAATTCCAGCTGCTCTTGGTGCCCGAACCTATACTGAATAGCTTGCTTCACCTCGTCCCAAGTTCTGAGTGAAGCTTTATGCGTGGCCCACCATCTGGTAGGGGTGTTATGAAAATCCATATCTAGTACCGATACTCTTTGATCTTCTCCCACAGTTTCTTCCATATACTGCAAAAAAGTGTCTAGATCTAAGGTGTCGTCGTATAATGGGTGTCTCTTAACCTCGGTCCCAATCCATCTGGTCATTCTGACAGTTGCGCATCTTCTTGAGAATATTTCGTACGCACCTTGTTTCCAACTATCAAAATCCAGTTCTGAATCTTTGTCTGTTGACTGTATACTTCACCAGCTTACTAATCCATCCACAATTGGGTTTATATAATCGTTTCTTGTCCCAGTTGTTACGGTGTACAACTAGTCTAGGTCTTCTCCTTCCATATTATTGTTTGTTGGTTTTGTGTACCTGGGTCCTACATATGGGTCCAAAGGTTGAACTACCTTGATTCCCTCAGCTTCAAAAGTCATGGTGTCTTTCTTTAAATCAACTATTGCATAGTTGTTGTAGGCCCAATCGATGCCAAGTAGCGCAGGGTAGGGGTCCTTGTCTCCCATGATCTCAATGACTTCAAAGTCAGCCACTGTTTTTACTCCTGCTACATCAATTTCCACGTTCTCCAGTCTTCCTATGGGAAAGATACAGTATTGGTTTTCCATTCTTAACTGAATTGGGGAATATGTCAGTCTTGGTTTTCCCAAGGCTTCCCAGGGCTTCTTGGGTATAATGTTCACATCTGACCCTAGGTCCAACATGACGTCCTTAATTTAAAATTCATCTAACTGGGCTATCAGTTGGAACTCTTTTGTCGATCTTACTTTTCTTCGTTGCACTCTCTGAGTACTCTTCTCAGAAAGGTTAGCTTGAATCCTTGCTTCTGAAGTTTCTTCATTCCCTAAGACTAGATACAATGTGTTGCACAATTTCTCTGTCAGTTGATCATTCCCGAGAATGCCAGAGAACAATTGAAACCAAAGGTCAACTGCGTTTTGAGTCTGCTCAGGTTGTCTTGGTAAGCCTACAGGGTTTCTGGGCACAAGGGGTGAAACATGTACTTGTGCCACTTTAGGATATACAACCAGCTAAGGGGGATCCTCTTGCATTTCACAACTGGGAATGTTCTGGATGACTTCTATGGCATCTTTAAAGAACAATTTTTGCTTTAGGGGGTCATACTTGTCTCCCTTAGGTGTTACTTTCTGAATCTGTGGTAAAGTATCAACATCAACTCTTGTCTTCGCTCCTCCTCGAGTAACGATATTAATATTTGGTAATTGTCCCTTAGAAATCCTTTTGATCTTTGAACTGATGAGGTTAGTTCCTATTTTCCGCACCCTGTCTTCCCACTTTGCAATTAGCTCTGGCCAGTCTTTGGTTGCGTGTCCATTGGTTCTGCAGTGAGAGCACCATGGTCGCCATGGATGAGGACAATCTCTAGCCAAGTGACCATGTTCACCATAGTTGTAGCATATGCTCGGTCCTCTTCCGCCAGTTCTTCCTCCTTTGAAGTCTCCTCCAGATCCACCTCCTCGACCTCGTCCTGGTCCCTGAGGGTTCTCATTTACCCTGAATATTGTTTTGTCTAGCCTGTCCGCAAGTGCATCCAACGCACTACATTGATTGGTAGTATGTGTGGTAGATGCGCATAACTCACAGTGGACTGTGTTTGGTACTGTCAAATATTTCTCCATGATGGGGCACTATCTCGGTCCATGGCCATGGATTCAATAAATCTTACAATATTTTGTTTTTGGTGCTACTTGTCCTCCTGGGAAAGCATGATATGGGGTGGGGTGATGGAATGGTGGGTTCGTCGATACTTGCGCAACTCCTCCTATAGGTCCTGGTGGGGTTATCATCAAGTTCTAAGGAGGTCCCATGCCTCTCATTCACGGGCATTCAGTCACCAAATGACCTTTCGTATAGCATCCAGTGCACCAAACCTGTGGTCGTCCTGGTCTAGGTATCTCTAGCTCCTGAATATTTTCTGTAAGTGTTGATATCTGTCCTTGTAGTTGTGCTAAATTCACATCTATTGGGGGTCGGGTTACTCTTAAGCTCCTAGGGTATCCTACCATGTCTTCAATCTTTAGTGATTGTTCCAAGGCATTTGTTAACATGGTTATTCATTGTTGTGTTAGCGGAATCCGAGTCAAGGGTAATAGCCCATGAATGTACCACTCTCTTTGATGTTCTTTGTGGATTGGGTGTGCTAGCCTTCCTATGGCATCTTTGAACTTCTGGCTGTACTCCCAAGATGATTCGCCTTCCTTCTGTTGGATCTCACACAACTCGGACAAAGCCTGTTGTTCTGACTGAGGTAGTTTGAAATCTGCTATGAACCTCGTCCGTACCTGGTCAAGTGTGAATGCTTGACCTTGCATCCATGGCACTCCTGGTTCAATGGTATTCATGTACCATTTGAAAGCACAACCCCTCAAGGTAGTCTAGAATTCGACCAACTTGTTCACATCTAGTGTCCCTTTGGATCTCCAGATGGCTTCACACAAGAACCACTTTTGTTCAACGTCTTCATCTCCCCTACCCCAAAATTCTGGGTATTGGGCAATCGATCCTCCCGCATGGCTGGCCATTGTTGATCTCGTTGTTCATATCAGTATGAACCCTAATGGTCCTTCTTGTGATCTACCAGGGGATCCCAATATCCTCCCTGTACTCGCACTTCCAGGTTGTGGTTGGTTAGTTAATTGTACTGGAACAAAGTTTGCATGAGAAGGTAGTGTCATACTTACTGCTTGTATAGAAGGCACTTGGGGTATGGGTGATTCGGGGATGGCGTCACTGGCTTCGGGGAAGATTTCTTTGATCTGGGGGGTCTCGTTAGCTTCCACTGGGATGATCTCTTCGGTCGGATTCCCGATCTCTCCTGATATCGGGGCTGAATATTCTCTTTTTCCTCCAAGATTCATGTCGGCTTCCTCCTCTCTTACATCCGCGCTTTCTCCTTCTCGTCCCACCTCCTGGGGACTTTTTTCTCTCCTTGCTTCTCTCTTGCTTAATCTTTGACTGGCCAATCGTTCATGTCTTCTCATCCTCTGCAGTTCTTCCATCTCCCTTTCCTCTATTTCTCCTGATTCTCCTTCTCTCCTCAACTTTTCAGACTGTCTTGCTTCTTTCTTGATCTTACCGCACCACCCCTTCTCAACTATGGCGGCTATCTTCAAGGCTCGCTCATCTCTTGAATCCATTTTTGTTGTTTCCCCGCCATTTGTCAAAGAACCCTTCCCCTCTCTCATGCCATGACTCTCACCCTGTCTCGCCCTACCCCAAGCAAGGGTGTTTACGTTGCCATCTCGGTCGGGGACATAGTCAACATCCCTTCCTCCACCAAGAAGGCATTAATTCATAGGGGGATCTCTCTTAAAAGTATTCCCCTTGAGCCTTTCTTGAAAATTTCTTCCACCCGCGAGAAAGACTGGTGGTTCTCAACTGCAAATTCAATTATGTATCCTTCTATTGTGGTAGTAACCCAGAAATATACGGCCCGCGTGACTGGGAAATCCAGCCTCTAGAGTGTTGCTAACTTGTCGGTATCCCACGCGTAGATCTTCTTGACCCGTCCCTGGAACTCTGGAGCTTCTTGGAGCCTCTTGATGTAGTGAAAAAATTCTTCTGGGAATTTAACCTAGAAAATCTCATACTTGTCGCTTGATCTTTTTGAGTAAAAGATCACTTCCCGAGTAGTTCCCACTAATTTTCTTCTTAGTTCTGCTTCTTTCCATATGAAGGCGTTACAGTTTCTTTCCTGCCATTGCTCAATGCCAGGTCTATGGATCGGCGATAGAATTCTTCCTACAGGTTCCCTTTTAATACGGGTCCCAACAACAGAACCATTTTGTTGCCGCGAATTTGATCAGACCAGGGTTCTTCTGAGGTTACCAACAAAAGGCACCGTGTAGTCTAGAGCGCTGGCATTTTCATCCCCTCCGAAGAGAAGAAGTCTCACCCGAAGCGCTGCTGAGACAGATGGATAGGGAAGGGTAGGGAGAAGACTAAGGAAGATCCATAGAGCGTTCAGAACTCACTCTTGTTCTTTCGCAATCAACATTATCAGATTGGAAACATCTAAATGCAAGAACCAAACCTACTTACGTTATGAACAACGATTAACCATAGAACCATTAGACAAAACTCATAAACCATAAAGGAACAATGTAATGCATAAGTCACATACAAAGACACATCATATTTGAAATTTAGGATACTCATATTAGCTTTTGGATCTTTCCTTTATTACAGATTCAGAGCTACATAGAGATGTTTAGTATAGACTCTAGGTTGTATCTTACATCGAGTTTCACTAGATAATCCCCAAAAACCTTGGATGACTCTGATAAACATGATAGCAACCCAATACACCAACTCGACTCCAACCAACCAACCTATTGGTTGAACAATAACAACAGCCTGATATACTGACTCGACTCCGATGACCAACCCTCTTACATCTATCTTTTGTCCTATGTATAGCTGGGCTATGTCTTTCTGTTCAACTCGCTCACTTTCTTGTTCTGTTGCAACTATTTGTTACTTAGCTAGTGTTGTGCTAGCTCCCGCAACTACTTTCTGTTATTCTTTTCTTTCAGCCTTTGATGAAGTTTGCGCAACTCATGCTTAATCAAAACTTGCGCAATTCTTTCCCAAAAACGAAGGGCCCAACAAATATCACAATGAGAGATGTTTTCTTGAAAAATGAGTTGCTTGAAATGTCAAAATAGATAAAAAGTAAATTGCCTTAAATTGTGATTGCAAAACTTGAAAGGTAAACTTGCTTGAAATATAAATCACACAACTTGAGATTGCTTGAGAAGTAAACTTGAGATGCTATGTTGTGAGATAAATTGCTTCGAAAATGAAATTGCAAGAGTTGTGAATGTAGTGTGCAGCTTAATTTTAGTAAATTTTAGGTCTCTCTTTGATTAGGGGGATTAAGTGTGATAGATTGAATCCTAGACTATGTGACTACCCCAAAACCGTTATTCTTTCTACCAAAAGGAAGTGTTGGGTGCTCAATAAATAAGGAAAACAAGGCCTTACCCTAGCTCCACAGGTCAAATCCAAAGAGCAAGGTACTCAACCTGGGGGACACCTAGTGACGTGAGATCATCCATGACCTAGCACCCCAAGTATCTTCCATGAGCCTTCTTTTTGATGGTCAAAACAATAAGTGGTTGGATGCCTAATTACTAAACCTTCAACCTTTGCCCTTTCTTGTCACCCAAGATCCACAAAGTGGCAAGGGGAGAGAATACGGGACAAAAATGGAGAACAATAAGATTACTTTTGCAATGCTTTTAGAATTATACAAGCCTTCCATAATTGCAAGAGTGGCTTATGCCAATTTCTTGCAAGGTGGGGCAAAGACAATTGAATTGAAATGCTTTATTAGTTTGTTTTAGAAAATGAATGAAATTGCAACCCCACAACAATGGCACAAGTGGAGGCACAATGCCTACCGTTTCGGCCAAGGTGGGTGTAAATAAAAGAATTGAAGGACTTGAAAATTAAAATCAACCTCAACAATGGCACAAGTGGAGGCACAATGCCTATTGTTTTGGCCAAGTTGGGTATTATGAAAGAAATGAAAACTTGGAAATAAATTGCAACCCCACAACAATGGCACAAGTGGAGGCACAATGCCTACCATTTTGGCCAAGATGGGTGTAAAAATGAAAAACAAGAAAGAAAATCTAATCTATTACAATATCAGATTTTTGATGTAAACTTGAAAGAAGGCACACCCAAGAGACTCTCAAGGGTGGATTACAATGACTTAGAAGAGTGAGAAGGAAGGGGATTTGATATCCCAACTCTAGAATGTCTTTTGGAGGCATTTGGGGCTAAAAAACAAGGGGCAACTCTCCCTTGATGTTGAAAATTTGCAAAAAAATCAGCAAGAGATCATTTCTAGAACATGCCACAAAACCATAAAACATGTTAAGTTTGATTAGCCCAATGATACATAAATTTAAGTTGAATGTTTGAGAATTATGTTGAAACCTTTAGTGTCTATTCTAAATCATAACAACATTTAGAAATGAGAAAGAGGAAGGAAAATAAAGTTAGATAAATATTGGAACTTTGGATGATTAAAAGAGTCGGTTTCCACTCTAAAGCCAATCCTCCAATCCTTTAGTGATCCCCCACAAGGATTGCCTTTGATACACAATGAAACATGGAGGTGAGAGAATCCAACAAGTTTGTAAAATACTTTGCAAACTAAATAAGAAACTATCACAAGATTAATAGTAATACTACTACTAACATCACCCAAGAAAAATACTTTGCTTGAGTCTTCAAATAGAACTAGTGAAAGCAAGAATGCAAAAACAAATGGAAATATATCACCTCACAAATACACAATGGAGACACCAAGAAGACTCCCAATGCACACCATAGATTCTCCAAAGCTAAATTTATTATCCACCAAAATGTTGCTACAAATACTTGTAGTAAGATTTACACATGAGCACATGAAAGAGTGAGGGAAAAGAGAGGAGAATTTTTGGCATAATAGACTTGCTATGAGAATATATGAGATAATGATGAGGGGAGGGTCCAATTATAGGAGAAGAGGATGAGAGAGCCCACTTGGATGGGCTCTAGGTGGCGTCGATCTAATGAAAGAGGGTCTCATCAAGGGGGGCACACTTTTAGGTCAAGAGAGGAGGGTGAGGGTTGAGGGGTGAGTTGGGAAGGGGGAAACCCCCTTTCCTATTAATTAAAAGTGAATTGGGGATGAGTGGGGAAGTTTACCAAAGTTTTGGGGCGGGGCATGGTGTATTTTTTATTTTTCATGAGTTATTGAGCAAAGGGGGGCACCCCTCTTCTAAGGAGATGGTCAATGTGAGTTGTGGGCTAAGCAAATGGGGTCTTTCTAAGTTGGAAATCATTTTCCCAACTTAGGAAAATAATTTGGGACACTTTTCCCACTCTCTCTCATGACTTTAGTGACTTTTACAAAATTTGGCTATTTTAATTAAGCCAATTACATGTTGATTTTTGACCGACTTGGACTCCTCATGGACAAAGGCCTCGAAAAACTTGTCCAAATGAGATGATATCTGGTCCAAGGGTGTAGGCTTTCATGAACCATTTGATTTGAGTACTCATACCCCTATACAAAATCCCCAAGGACCACTTTTTTACATTTTACATCAAAAATAATTTAAAATCCCTAGTTTGCGGGAATTTTAATTATTTAAAAAAAATCCAATCAAAACTTAACGGAATTCTGCGAGACTCTGGGAAATGTCTAGCATGGTCATTTACAATACTTCTAGACCTTAGTTTCCCCATGATATTGATCATTATAACACCTTTCACCACTTTGGAGAATTACGTGGGAGTGAAAAACTCAAGGGAAATTAATAACGCTGGTTAGGCCAAATTAATAACCTGAGGAAAAAAAAAATTCAGTGAAAGGGACTCCTCTAATAATAAATTCTTAGGAAAATGACCTAAACTATGATCCATGCAGACCTATTATATTATTATCCCACGCAGGGGAGAAAAAAGTCTAATTACAACAAAATGTTGAAGGCCAAAACTGCCTTGTAGAACCAACAAGTCTTCAACTTGGTAGCACCATCAGGTGCATATATTCCTGGTACATGGAGTTGACCCCCTAGTCAAAATAGGTGGTCAACATTTGGCTTCACATGGGGACGTGTGTTTGATCTTCACTTGGGAAGGAGAGCATACGAGAATCTAGTATCTACAAAACAGAGTGCTCACCAATACCCAACATAAATATACATATAGACAATGAAAAATGTTATAAACAACAATTACATAATGAAATTATGATACAATGAAACATCTAAGTACATACTTACATAATAAATGAAATAATACAAAAATGAAATAAAGGGAGAAGGGTTAGAGATACGTTACAAAGGGTGTCTCTTACACACCAAGTGGCCATGTCAAGAAACTGCTTCAAGGTGGAGTCCTCTCACTAGTATGTTTGACTTTATGTCGTGCAACTGGCTGAGATGAATTGCTAGGGAATTATACACTTTATCCTGTTTTCTGATTTTCTCATGTGAACCCCTATTTCTACTTCTCGACCATTTGGGATAATCCTCCTTAAAACCATTCTGATGAAGTTGCATGGGTGCCAAGTGAAAAGATTTTGAACTTAGTTTTTCTTTGAAAGGCTTGGCATACCTCTTCATAGGGATGGTGTATTTCACATTATCATTACTAACCTTATCATCCTTATGATCTTCTACCAGACTTGCGTTACTTATTTTTCCTTTGATTTTTCCAATTTTTAAAACATAAGGAGGAGCTGGCCCCAAAATTCCATACCATTCTTCCGTATATTTAACGGATTCTTCAAATGATTGGTGATTTGATGACACATTTTCAACTGAAAAATACAACTCAGTTTCTAATTCTAAAGGATTTATAACATCATTCATTTTATCTGAATCTTCTTCAAGAAAAAACCCATCAAAAGAATCCATGGCGTCCCAAACATTACAAACATTTGGGAGTTCATCCTTACATTTCATCCTGCTAGATGCTAGAGAATTAGACCCTATTTCATAACATCCCATCTCTACTTCACAATACACAACTTTGTTATCCATTTTCTTGGGATCTTCAACATGATACTTTCTTTCTGACTCTCTATTTAATCTAAACATGGAACCATTTGGAGTTGGAATGGTGGCATATGTTAAATCCATTTGCAAGTTACCACCCAAGTCTGTAGTTGTTTTCCTAGAAAGAAACATACCCCAAGCATCAGGTACATCAATCACAACAACATCCATCTCAATCATGATGTCTGGGAATGCAACCAAATGTACTTGTAATCCTTTAATTAAACTGTGTGCCTGAATTGTCTTGCTATCCATAGCACAAATTTTATGATAAGGTCTAGATATCCTTAAGTTTAATTGTTCCATTACTTCTTTCTTAGTCATAACATTTGAGCTAGCTCTTGAATCAAGCATACAATTGTGAAGAATAAAATCATTTATGAGCAAGGATAAGTAAAAATGTCTATTCTTTTCATTTCCCCTATCCATATTCTGCAAGATAACAGGTGCATCCTGATAAGCTACTCTTGGTGGTCTGTCTACCATGTTCTGAGAAGGATTTTCTATAGCTTTGATTAGTTTATCCATCTGAGATGGAATATTCATAATTTCTGACACAGGTACCAACATCTTTGCATTATTGAGCCACCCTTCCAAGTCAATATTTAATTCTGAATTTGTGTGAACCGTTGTTTTAGGAGGGGGAGGGGGAGGGGGGCATTGCCAAAACACTTTCTTGAGGCCTATCTTGATTATTATTTCCATTTCTTTGATAGGTAATCCCCCTATATCTAGCCATTTCTGACACTTGTTGGGGAGTAGGCTTAGGACCAAACTTTTATGTTGACTTATCTACCACATTATTCATAAAATTTACATCTTCACTATATTTGATCATTTCCATCCATTCATCCATGTCAATATTATATTTTCGACCACACATGTTTATTTGTTCATTTTCTGATCTATAAGGTCCCATTTCACTACAAACTTGAAGAAAGACTTGGCAAGTGGATTCCTCATGAAATTGTCCACAAGGTCTACAATAAGGAATAGCTTGGTGATCAACCAAGTTAGTGGATTTGAATGGATTTGGTGGCCTTTGATCTGGAGGAGGAGGCCTCTTTGGCCACTTATCATTTGTCTTATGTTGGGGTCTACTAGATTGATCCCTTTCCATGGATATCAACTTGTTTTGCATGGCATTCATTTGACCATGGTTAATCTCTAATTGCTTTATTTTATTTTCCTGATTAACCTCTATTTGCTTGATTAATTGAGTAAGTTCCTTAATGCCATCACTAGAAGACTCTTGACTTTCAATTTTCTTCTTCTCCTCCTCAATAGGTTTAGAAGAAGTACCCCTTGAAAAACCAGGAATATTAGACTTCCTAGCATCTTGCATGTTCTTATCTATTCTTACTCCATAATTTTGTGCATCCACAAGAGTTTGTGGATCCTTATCCCTTAGTTGATATCTCATTTCTCCCTCAAAAGATTCCATGTAATGAATCAATAAGGATGTTGGAGGAGGTGTGATAGATGTAGGGAGACTTTTAACCAAGTCATTAAACTTTTTGTTGAATTCTTCCATGGTTTCATTTTCCTTTTTCTGACTTGTACTAAGGGCAGCTAGTAAAAATCTGTTTTCTTTCTTATCACCCCATTTTTCTCTAAAAGGTTGATAAATTGCAGCTAGGGTGCTAAACTTGTTGAAATGTTGTTCTAAAAACCATTCAGCAACATCCCCCTCTAGAGAGTACTCAAACAAGTTCATCTTGAAATCCTCTTCATCATGATCATGGCACCACTTCCCAATACATAAGTCAACATTTAAGATGTGGGATTTGGCACTAACAACATTATTTCCCTTAAAAGTAGGAAACTTATCAATAACTTTGTCAGGAATTGCATGAGGGGCACCTTGAATGGCTGTGAAATTCAAAGGCCTTAGTAAATTACTCATGATTGAATTATGGTTAGTTGTTGTAGTATTAACAGTTGTAGGATTATTATCTGAAAACAAGTGATATATATCAGATATTGCTTCTTCTCCAAGACTATCAAGGAGCCTATGAGGAGCTAATCTATTTACTCTCCTCCTATACACCCTTTCAAGTTCAGGAAGAGAATCCACCAACCCTTGCGGGTTACTCCTAGTAGGATACCTTACAAAATTATTCAATGGAGTCGCCACTTGGAAATTAAGCAATATCGAAAAATACACCCAAGTTTAAAAAAATTAAGGGATTAATTTATTACTTGTTTTAAAAGAATAAATTAAATTAAGTCGTTTTACCCACGGATAAAAGACTTATCCTCGGCAACGGTGCCAAAGATGTTGCCGTCCTTATACACACTTGCTAACATGGACTAAGTCCAATCCACTTAGTGTGTCCTTGGAGGTACAATGCCTAAGTTCAAGCCCACTGTCACCTCGACTTGAACTTCTTTCGTCTAGGCTTACTCCTAGGGAAGTCAAGGGGGGTGACCCTAGTTACTATCTGAATTATTTAATGAATTCTAGGAATTAATTTTAGTTTGTTAAAGGTAAGGGGGAGCTAGCCTATATGGAAAAGAACAATGCAAATGCAAATCTTTTAATGAAAATCAAACCTTTCCCTAAGTCAACTATGACTAGTGCCTAAGGTTTGGTGAGGGGTCAATTAGATTATACAACGAAAGAACTAAGTACAATTATATAAGCAATAAACAATGCTATAGGATACAACAAGGAATTACTTTACACTTGAGATAGTTAAAAAATGAAACATACAAATTGAATATGGCGAGATAGCTTACAATAAAAATGACAAATTAGATGATTGTACAAAATACTAAAGAATAGTTAGATAATGAAACATTCAACTCACATCAATTCATAAATGAAATAGTTGAAGCATGTCACAAACAAAAATTTGTGAAAAGAATAACCACTTTAGATGATATTACAACTATACAAGGATAAATTAGATTTTAAACCAATTAATTGAGATATCACAATGAGAGATGTTTGCTTGAAAAGTGAGTTGTTTGAAATGTCGAAATAGATAAAAAGTAAATTGCCTTAAATTGTGATTGCAAAACTTGAAAGGTAAACTTGTTTGAAACTGGCTTGCTTGAAATATAAATCACACAACTTGAGATTGCTTGAGAAGTAAACTTGAGATGCTATGTTGTGAGATAAATTGCTTCGAAAATGAAATTGCAAGTGTTGTGAATGTAGTGTGTAGCTTAATTTTAGTAAAATTTAGGTCTCTCTTTGATTAGGGGTATTAAGTGAGATAGATTGAATCCTATACTATGTGACTACCCCAAAAATGTGATTCTTTCAACCAAAAGGAAGTGATGGGTGCTAATAAGTAAGGCACAGACAGCCTTACCCTAGCTCCACAAGTCAAATCCAAGAGCAAGGTACTCAACCTGGGGGACACCTAGTGTCGTCAAATCATCCCTGACCTAGCACCCCAAGTATCTTCCACAAGCCTTTTTTTTTATGGTCAAAACAATAAGTGGTTGGATGCCTAATTACTAAACCTCCAACCTTTTCCCTTTATTGTCACCCAGGATCCACAAAGTGGCAAGGGGAGAGAATACAGGACAAAAATGGAGAACACCAAGATTACTTTTGCAACGATTTTAGAATTATACAAGCCTTGTGTTATTGCAAGAGTGGCTTATGTCAATTTCTTGCAAGGTGGGAAAAAGACAAATGAATTGAAATTCTTTATTAGTTTTCTTTAGAAAATGAATGAAGTTGCAACCCCACAACAATGGCACAAGTGGAGGCACAATGCCTACCATTTTGGGCAAGGTGGGTGTAAATAAAAGAATTAAAGTACTTGAAAATTAAAAGCAACCTCAACAATGGCACAAGTGGAGGCACAATACCTACCGTTTTGGCCAAGTTGGGTATTATGAAAGAAATGAAAACTTGGAAATAAATTGCAACCCCGTAACAATGGCACAAGTGGAGGCACAATTCCTATCATTTTGGCCAAGATGGGTGTAAAATTCAAAAACAAGAAAGAAAATCTAATCTATTACAGTATTAGATTTTTTATGTAAACTTGAAATAAGGCACACCCAAGAGACTCTCAAGGGTGGCTTACAATGACTTAGAAGAGTGAGAATGAAGGGGATTTGATATCCCAACTCTAGAATGCCTTTTGGAGGCCTTTGGGGCTAAAAAACAAGTGGCAACTCTCCCTTGATGTTGAAAATCTGCATAAAAATCAGCAAGGGATAATTTCTAGAACATGCCACAAAACCATAAAACTTGTTAAGTTTGATTAGCCTGTTGATACATAAATTTAAGTATAAAGTTTGAGAATGATGTTGAAACCTTTAGTGTCTATTCTAAATCATAACAACATTTAGAAATGAGAAAGAGTTGGCTTTCCACTCTAAATCCAATCCTCCAATCCTTTAATGATCCCCCACAAGGCTTGTCTTTTCTACACAATGAAACATGGAGGTGAGAGCATCCAACAAGTTTGTAAAATACTTTGCAAACTAAATAAGAAACTATCACAAGATTAATAACAATACTACTACTAGCATCACCCAAGTTAAACACTTTGCTTGAGTCTACAAATAGAACTAGTGAAAGCAAGATTGAAAAAACAAATGGAAATCTATCACCTCACAAATACACAATGGAGACACCAAGAAGACTCCAAATGCACACCATAGATTCTCCAAAGCTTCCTTTATTATCCACCAAAATGTTGCTACAAATACGTGTAGCAAAATTTACACATGAGCACATGAGAGAGTGAGGGAAAAGAGAGGAGAAATTTTGGCATAATAGACTTTCTATGAGAATAGATGAGATAATGAGGAGGGGAGGGTCCAATTTATAGGAGAAGAGGAGGAGAGATCCCACTTGGATGGGCTCCAAGTGGCACCCATCTAATGGAAGAGGGTCTCATCAAGGGAGGCACACTTTTAGGTCAAGAGAGGAGGGTGAGGGTTGAGAGGTGAGTTGGGAAGGGGGAAACCCCCTTTCCCATTAATTAAAATTGAAGTGGGGATGAGTGGGCAAGTTACCAAAGTTTTTGGGGGCCACATGGTGTATTTTTTGTTTTTCATAAGTTATTGAGCAAAGGGGGGCGACCCTCTTCTAAGGAGATGGTCAATGTGGGTTGTGGGCTAAGAAAAGGGGGTCTTTCTAAATTGGAAATCATTTTTCCAACTTAGGAAAATCATTTGGGACAATTTTTCCACCCTCTCTCATGACTTTAGTGACTTTTACAAAATTTGGCTATTTTAATTAAGCCAATTACATGCTGATTTTTGACCGACTTGGACTCTTCATGGACAAAGTCCTAATAAAACTTGTCCAAATGAGATGAGACTTGGTCCAAGGGTGTAGGGTTTCATGAACCATTTGACCCCTATACAAAATTCCCAAGGACCATGTTTTTACATTTTACATAAAAAATAATTAAAAATCCCCAGTTTGCGGAAATTTTAATTATTTAAAAAAAATCCTGTCAAAACTTAACGAAATTTTGCGAGACTCTGGAAAATGTATAGCATGGTCATTTACAATAATCCTACACCTCAGTTTCCCCATGGGCTCGATCATTATAACACCTTTCACCACTTTGGAGAATTATGTGGGAGTGAAAAACTCAAGGGAAATTAATAAGGCTAGTTAGGCCAAACTAATAACCTGAGGAAAAAAAACACTCAGTGAAAGGGACTCCTATAATGATAAAGTCCTAGGAAACTAACCTAAACTATGATCCATGCAGACCTATTCCATTATTATCCCAGGTAGGGGAGCGAAAATTCTAATTACAACAAAATGATGAAGGCCAAAACTACCTTGTAGAACCAACAAGTCTTCAACTTGGTAGCACCATCAGATGCATATCTTCATGGTACATGGAGTTGACCCCCTAGTCGAAATAGGTGGTCAACATTTAGCTCCACATGGGGATGTGTGTTTGATCTTCACTTGGGAAGGAGAGCATATGAGAATCCATAATCTACAAAACAGAGTGCTCACCAATATGCAACATAAATATACATATAGACAATGAAAAATGTTATAAACAACAATTAAATAATGAAATTATGATACAATGAAACATCTAAGTACATACTTACATAATTAATGAAATAGTACAAAACTGGAATAAGAGAGAAGGGTTAGAGATACGTTACAAAGGGTGTCTCTTAGACACCAAGTGGCCATGTCGAGAAACTGTTTCAAGGTGGAGTCCTCTCACTAGTATGTCTGAATTTATGTCATGCAACTGGTTGAGATGAATTGCTAGCAGAATGATACACTTTATCCTGTTTTTTGATGTTCTCATGTGAACCTTTGTTTCTAGTTCTCGGCCATTTGGGATAATCCTCCTTAAAACCATTCTGATGAAGTTGCATGGGTGCCAAGTGAAAATATTTTGAACTTAGATTTTCTTTGAAAGGCTTGGCATACCTCTTCATAGGGATGGTGTATTTCACATTATCATTACTAACCTTATCATCCTTATGATCTTCTACCAGAATTGCGTTACTTATTTTTCCTTTGATTTTTCCAATTTTTAAAACATAAGGAGGAGCTGGCCCCAAAATTCCATACCATTCTTTCGGATATTTAAAAGATTCTTCAAATGAATGGTGAGTTGATGACAAATTTTCAACTGAAAAGTCCAACTCAGTTTGTAATTCTGAAGGAGTTATAACATCATTCATTTTATCTGAATCTTCTTCAAGAAAAATCCCATCAAAAGAATCCATGGCGTCCCAAACATTACAAACATTTGGGAGTTCATCCTTACGTTTCATCTTGGTAGATGCTAGAGGATTAGACCCTATTTCATAACATCCCATCTCTAGCTCACGATACAAAACTTCATTATCCATTTTCTTGGGATCTTCAACATGATACTTTCTTTCTGACTCTCTATTTAATCTAAACATGGAACCATTTGGAGTTGGAATGGTGGCATAAGTTAAATCCATTTGCAAGTTACCACCCAAGTCTACAGTTGTTTTCCTAGAAATAAACATACCCCAAGCATCAAGTACATCAATCACAACAAGATCCATCTCAATCATGATGTCTGGGAATGCAACCAAATGTACTTGCAATCCTTTAATTAAAACATGCACCTGAATTGTCTTGCTATCCATAGAAAAAATGTTATGATAAGGTCTAGATATCCTTAAGTTTAATTGTTCCAATACTTTCTTAGTCATAACATTTGAGCTAGCTCCTGAATCAGGCATACAATTGTGAAGAATAAAATCATTTATGAGCAAGGATAAGTAAAAAGGTCTATTATTTTCATTTCCCCTATCCATATTCTGCAAGATAACATGTGCATCCTGATAAGATACTGTTGGAGGCCTGTCTACCATGTTCTGAGAAGGATTTTCTATAGTTTTGAGTAGTTTCTCCCTCTGAGATGGAATCTTCATAATTTCTGACACAGGTACCAACATCTTTGAATTTGTGTGAACCGTTGTTTTAGGAGGGGGAGGGGGTATTCCCAAAACACTTGCTTGAGGCCTATCTTGATTAGTATTTCCATTTCTTTGATAGGTAATCCCCCTATATCTAGCCATTTCTGACACTTGTTGGGGAGTAGGTTTAGGACCAAACTTTTTTGTTGCCTTATCTACCACATTATTCATACAATTTGCATCTTCACTATATTCGGTCATTTCCATCCATTCATCCATGTCAATGTTATATTTTCGACCACACATGTTTATTCATTCATTTTCTGATCTATAAGGTCCCATTTCACAACAAACTTGAAGAAAGACTTGGCAAGTGGATTCCTCATGAAATTGTCCACAAAGTCTACAATAAGGAATAACTTGGTGATCAACCAAGTTAGTGGATTTGAATGGATTTGGTTGCCTTTGATCTTGAGGAGGAGGCCTCTTTGGCCACTTATCATTTGTCTTACGTTGGGGTCTACTAGATTGATCCCTTTCCATGGCTATCAACCTATTTTGCATGGAATTCATTTGATTGGCATGGTTAATCTCTAATTGCTTTATTTGATTTTCCTGATAAACCTCCATTTGCTTGATTAGTTGAGTAAGTTTCTTACTGCCATCACTAGAAGACTCTTGACTTTCAATTTTCTTCTTCTTCTCCTCAATAGATTTGGAAGAAGTTCCCCTTGAAAAAACATGAATATTAGACTTCCTATCATCTTGCATGTTCTTATCTATTCTTACTTCATAAGTTTGTGCATCCACAAGAGTTTGTGGATCCTTATCCCTTAGTTGATATCTCATTTCTCTTTCAAAAGCTTCGATGTAATGAATCAATATGGATGTTGGAGGAGGTGTGATAGATGTAGGAAGACTTTTAACCAAGTCATTAAATTTTTTGTTGAATTCTTCCATGGTTTCATTTTCCTTTTTCTGACTTGTACTAAGGGAAGCTAGTAAAAATCTGTTTTCTTTCTGATCACCCCATTTTTCTCTAAAAACTTGATAAATTGTGGCCAGGGTGCTAAACTTGTTGGGATCTTGTTCTGAAAACCATTCAACAACATCCCCCTCTAGAGAGTACGCAAACAAGGTCATCTTGAGATCCTCTTCATCATGACCACGACACCACTTCCCAATACATAAGTCAACATTTAAGATGTGGGATTTGGCACTAACAACATTATTTCCCTGAAAAGTAGGCAACTTATCAATAGCTTTGTCAAGAATTGCATGAGGGGAACCTTGAATGGCTGTGAAATTCAAAGGCCTTAGTAAATTACTCATGATTGAATTAGGGTTAATTGTTGTAGTATTAACAGTTGTAGGATTATTATCTGAAAAAAAGTGATGTATATCAGAGATCGCTTCTTCTCCAATACTATCAAGGAGCCTACGAGGAGCTAATTTGTTTACTCTCCTCCTATACACCCTTCCAGGTTCAAGAAGAGCATCCACCAACTCTTGCAGGTTACTCCTAGTAGGATACCTTACATAATTATTCAATGGAGTCGCCACTTGGAAATTAAGCAATATCGAATAACACACCCAAGTTTAAAAAAATTTAAGGAGGAATTTATTACTTTGTTTTAAAAGAATAAATTAAATTAAATCGTTTTGACCAAGGATAAAAGAATTATCCCTAGCAATGGCGCCAAATATGTTGTCATCCTTATACACACTTGCTAACGTGAACTAAGTCCAATCCACTTAGTGTGTCCTTGGAGGCACAATGCCTAAGTTCAAGCCCATTGTCACCTCGACTTGAACTTCTTCCGTCTAGGCTTACTCTTAGGGAAGCCAAGGGGGGTAGACCCTAGTTACTATGTGAATTATTAAATCAATTCTATGAGTTAATTTTAGTTTGTTAAAGGTAAGGGGGAGCTAGCCTATATGGCAGGCAACAATGCAAATGCAAATCTTTTAATGAAAATCAAACATTTCCCTAAGTCAACTATGACTAGTGCCTAAGGTTGGGCAAGGGGTCAATTAGATTATACAACAAAAGAACTAAGTACAATTATATAAGAAATAAACAATGCTATAGGATACAACAAGGAATTACTTTACACTTGAGATAGTTAAAAAATGAAACATACACATTGAATATGGCGAGATAGCTTACAATCAAAATGACAAATTAGATGATTGTACAAATACTAAAGAATAGTTAGATAATGAAACATTCAACTCACATCAATTCATAAATGAAATAGTTGAAACATGTCACAAACAAAACTTTGTGAAAAGAATAACCACTTTAGATGATATTACAACTATACAAGGATAAATTAGATTCTAAACCAATTAATTGAGATATCACAATGAGAGATGTTTGCTTGAAAAGTGAGTTGCTTGAAATGTCAAAATATATAAAAAGTAAATTGCCTTAAATTGTGATTGCAAAACTTGAAAGGTAAACTTGCTTGAAATATAAATCACAAAACTTGAGATTGCTTGAGAAGTAAACTTGAGATGCTATGTTGTGAGATAAATTGCTTCGAAAATGAAATTGCAAGTGTTGTGAATTTAGTGTGTAGCTTAATTTTAGTAAATTTTAGGTCTCTCTTTTATTAGGGGGATTAAGTGTGATAGATTGAATCATAGACTATGTGACTACCCCAAAACCGTTATTCTTTCAACCAAAAGGAAGTGATGGGTGTTGAATAAGTAAGGCAAACAAGGCCTTACCCTAGCTCCACAGGTCAAATCCAAAGAGTAAGGTACTCAACCTGGGGGACACCTAGTGTCGTGATATCATCTCTGACCTAGCACCCTAAGTATCTTCCACAAGCCTTATTTTTTATGGTCAAAACAATAGGTGGTTGCATGCCTAATTACTAAACCTCCAACCTTTTCCCTTTCTTGTCACCCAGGATCCACAAAGTGGCAAGGGGAGAGAATACGGGACAAAAATGTTGAACAACAAGATTACTTTTGCAATGATTTTGGAATTATACAAGCCTTTCGTTATTGCAAGAGTGGCTTATGCCAATTTCTTGCAAGGTGGGGCAAAGACAAATGAATTGAAATGCTTTATTAGTTTGCTTTAGAAAATGAATGAAATTGCAACCCCAAAACAATGGCACAAGTGGAGACACAATGCCACCATTTTGGCCAAGGTGGATGTAAATAAGAGAATTAAAGGACTTGAAAATTAAAAGCAACCTCAACAATGGCACAAGTGGAGGCACAATGTCTATCGTTTTGGCCAAGTTGGGTATTATGAAAGAAATGAAAACTTGGAAATAAATTGAAACCCCACAACAATGGCACAAGTGGAGGCACAATGCCTACCGTTTTGGCCAAGATGGGTGTAAAAATGAAAAACAAGAAAGCAAATCTAATCTATTACAATATCAGATTTTTGATGTAAACTTGAAAGAAGGCACACCCAAGAGACTCTCAAGGGTGGATTGCAATGACTTAGAAGAGTGAGAAGGAAGGGGTTTGATATCCCAACTCTACAATGCCTTTTGGAGGCCTTTGGGGCTAAAAAACAAGTGGCAACTCTCCCTTGATGTTGAAAATCTGCATAAAAATCAGCAATGGGTAATTTCTAGAACATGCCACAAAACCATAAAACTTGTTAAGTTTGATTAGCCCAATGATACATAAATTTAAGTAGAAAGTTTGAGAATGATGTTGAAACCTTTAGTGTCTATTCTAAATCACAACAACATTTAGAAATGAGAAAGAGGAAGGAACAGAAAGTTAGATAAATATTGAAACTTTTGATGATTAAAAGAGTTGGCTTTCCACTCTAAAGCCAATCCTCCAATTCTTTAGTGATACCCCACAAGGCTTGCCTTTGCTACACAATGAAACATGGAGGTGAGAGCATCCAACAAGTTTGTAAAAGACTTTGTAAATAAATAAGAAACAATCACAAGATTAATATCAATACTACTACTAACATCACCCAAGCAAAATAATTTGCTTGAGTCTCCAAATAGAACTAGTGAAAGAAAGAATGCAAAAACAAATGGAAATATATCACCTCACAAATACACAATGGAGACACCAAGAAGACTCCCAATGCACGTCATAGATTCTCCAAAGCTTCCTTTATTATTCACCAAAATGTTGCTACAAATACTTGTAGCAAGATTTACACATGAGCACATGAGAGAGTGAGGGAAAAGAGACGAGAAATTTTGGCATAATAGACTTGCTATGAGAATATATGACATAATGAGGAGGGGAGGGTCAAATTTATAGGAGAATAGGAGGAGAGCTCCCACTTGGATGGGCTTCAAGTGGAACCCATCTAATGGAAGAGGGTCTCATCAAGGGGGGCACACTTTTAGGTCAAGAGAGGAGGGTGAGGATTGAGGGGTGAGTTGGGAAGGGGGAAACCCCATTTCCCATTAATTAAAAGTGAAGTGGGGATGAGTGGGGAAGTTTACCAAAGTTTTTTTGGGGGGGGCCATGGTGTATTTTGTATTTTTCACGAGTTATTGAGTAAAGGGGGGTGCCCCTCTTCTAAGGAGATGGTCAATGTGGGTTATGGGCTAAGAAAACAAGGTCTTTCTAAGTTGGAAATCATTTTCCCAACGTAGGAAAATCATTTGGGACACTTTTCCCACTCTCTCTCACGACTTTAGTGTCTTTTACAAAATTTGGCTATTTTAATTAAGCCAATTACATGTTGATTTTTTACCAACTTCGAATCCTCATGGACAAAGGCCTAGCAAAACTTGTCCAAATGAGATGAGACTTGGTACAAGGGTGTAGGGGTTCATGAACCATTTTATTTGAGTACTCATACCCCTATACAAAATTCCCAAATACCACTTTTTTACATTTTACATCAAAAATAATTAAAAATCCCCAGTTTGCGGGGATTTTAATTATTTAAAAAAAATCTTATCAAAACTTAATGGAATTCTACGAGACTCTGGAAAATGTCTAGCATGGTCATTTAAAATGCTCCTAGACCTCAGTTGCTCCATGGGCTCGATCATTAGAACGTCTTTCACCACTTTGGAGAATTATGTGGGAGTACTGAAAAACTCAAGGGAAATTAATAAGGTTGGTTAGGCCAAATTAATAACATGAGGAAAAAAAAAACTCAGTGAAAAGAAATCCTCTAATGATAAAGTCCTAGGCAACTGTCCTAAACTATGATCCATGCATACCTATTACATTATTATCCCATGAAGGGGAGCGGAAATTTCAATTAAAACAAAATGTTGAAGACCAAAACTGCCTTGTAGAACCAACAAGTCTTCAAATTGGTAGCACCATCAAGTGCATATCTTCATGGTACATGGATTTGACCCCCTAGTCGAAATAGGTGGTCAACAAGGTCTACATAAAAAATTTCAAAAAGTTATTTTTGATACGTACTACACATATATACCTAAACAAAAACTCTTAGTAATAATTTTTTTTTATAAAACATAAAACATTACTATATATGGCCCAACTATCCATGAGATTCTTCTTGCTTCATTTCATTATTTTCCAAGTTTTGGTCTGTGAGAATTCGTTTTCTTTAGAGAAGCACACTCAACTTGAATCTCTACAATTTGTTTTATATATTAGTGCAAAGTTTATGTTGGTTTAATGAGTTTGCGCTTTCTTAGCCATAGAGGAAATTTTAGTTTTATTACTTGCAATGTGCACTTCATGCCTTGTGATCACACACTAAATATACAGGGTCTCGCACAAGGAGCATCGACCAACATTCCCATGGTCCATTGGTATCTCCCAACCAAAACCCCAACACAATCTAGATTTGTCCCAAGTCACTCTCAAGCTATCAATAGAACGAAAGACAAAGTAATCCCCCTAACCGATAATTAAAAGCACCACCAACATCGTGCCAAGGAAGTTTCAATCCTGCATTCTAGAAAATCCAAGGCGGAGGAACCTCCCCTTCCGCCATGCTAACCAAATAAAACCCAACATAGAGGAAAAACACCATCATCCCTCCAACGATGAGAGTCAAGGGAGATATAGAAAATGCAAGTGACACCACTATCATCAAACACCCACAGGCCACCATTTCCCCTATTTTAGAGAGGAAATTCACACCAGGGTGATTAATTTCATCCAATCCAAGGACACAAACTTACCAGATCTTAGAGATGTAGTTTCCCAATAGAAACCAGGGTGTCTCTGACCCTCGAAATAAACTCAGTTGCAGCAAAAGAGAAAACATTAGGAGCACCATAGAAATCAAATCCTCACTCTCTGCATCCATATTGCCACCCGTATCTGAAATTATGAACCAAGGAGTATGATTAACTTGCTCCAACATCGATGATAACATGTGTGAATGGAACATAGTGCATGTGCATCCCAACCTTCAAGCTTGGTATAAATTCACCTCATGGGTATTGTAGCACCAATTGTGTGACATGCTTGGCTTTTTCATTAACCTTAATACCATATGATTAGGGAATTGGAAAGATTAATACCTCATTTTTTAATCTTAAAGTACCGGATTCTAATCTGCTTGCCTGGTTAGCCAATGACTCTACTTGCCAATTATGTGCCCTAATCACATGAAAAGATTCAAAAATCTCAAAATTTTCCACTTCGATCTTGATTCTTAAGAACATTCTCAATAAAGCATTGTTGTTTGAACAAAAGGCTTTACTCATTGATTTAATAACCAGCTCTGAGTCCCCAATAAAAATTATCCTCTCATATCACCTTTCATTAGCAATCATCATACCTTGATATAGAGCAAGAGTTTCAGCTTGGTTATTTGTGGATCTACTCAATCCGCATTCAAATGAGTTTCCCTCATTCCCTCAAGATCAACAACGATACCATTTGCTCCTGCCATGCATGGATTCCCTTTAGAGGCACCATCAAAGAATAATAAGAACTTCCTTTGCTCTTGGTACCATTGCGAGAATTGTGCACCCCCATACAAATCTGCCATTTTGCTCGAGATGGTGAGGAGAACCCAAGTTTCTTAGAGAAGGAACTATATAGAAATGAAGATTTTTGAAAATGATGGCATGTAACTATTAGACAATGAACTATTTTGGTCTCTCAAAAATGATGGCATGTAATTATTTTTGGCCTCTTCATTCCCTTTGGTTTTAATTGTTTTGGTGATAAACTCTTTTGGTCTATGTTTGAGAGAAATATATAATTTCCTTATGGTTGGATTGATTCATGAACCTTGGTTGCTTGATCACGTTTTTATTCAATTCTTCTCTCAATTAATACTATTTTTAGACTTGTTATCCCCATTTTTTGGATAACTAAGGAGATTATGTCTCGAGGTCCTCAGGTTGCAGATATGGAGTGTTGAGAGACTACATGACCAGTAGTACCCTTTTGCACAGTTGGAGACCCTCCTCACCACCACAGAGGTTGCAGTTTTCCAGATGGAATCCACCACATCAATTGGCTTCCGAAAGGCAGTGGGCCTTGCTATATGAGGTACAAGTCAGTATTATGGTGAGCATAATTTCAATATTTAAGGCATTTAAGTATGTTTTATCTTAGATTGTTCTAGATTTCATGATATATGCTTGGACATTATGTCTTTTTCCCTGCTTCACCTTGGTGGCTGACATTGTTCCCTAGTAAGTGATCTTCTTTGAGGATGGGTTTGCTACTAGGAACTCCCTTGAAAATCCATTGTATCATTCCCAACCATACTTACCACTTTCCATCACTATTTCCCCCCGTGTCCTTATCTCTTGGGATTTTAGGGTGTATTGACCCAAGGAGGAGTTGTCGTTCATTCTATGGGAAGAAGGGGATGAAGGCCCAGAGTGATTGATGTTGGGTAAAAGATAAAAGCATATGTATGAACCTTCTAGATGCTTCGCCCAAGGATCACCCAAGAAGAAAATGAAACACTTCTCTTTGAGAAAAGGGGGACCCACAATAAAATATGATTAAGAATGCTTTAAATATTAGTTGGAGGATAGGAGGTCTCATCACAAGCCGACCTATCATGTCCATGAATATCTAGTGGTATGTCATTACCATCATCTGGTCACCAAGCCAGGGTAATGGCTCTCAGTTGCATGGCTAAGAGAAAGGGGGGTCTCATCACGAGCCAACCTTTTCATTTCCACTAGGTGTTTGTGGGTGACATTGCCATTATCTAGACACCATGCTAGGGAAGTGGCCTTCAACTTTTCCTTAAAATTATGAAAGAATAGAAAATAATGGGCTTGGAAAAAGTGCATTACGGACGAAGGTACCGCACATCCTCTACAAAGGCACCCATGAATGAGACATTACGATCTCTTGTATGTCATGAGCCCTATTCCCATTGAGTCTTAACCCTAACAACTTTACCCATTTTACATGACTTGGAAAGGGATCTCTTGCAAACTCTTCTTGACCTAGGGCAAGATCTACCCAATAGGACACCTCATCAATCCTTCCACATTTAAGCTTGACAAGTGATCTTTGATGCACATGCTTAGGTGGATCATTTATTGATTGGATTCACTTATCATGATTTTATGACTTGAGATCCTTGGAGGGTGTGTTTATTTGTCTTTGCAGGACCTAGTTGGTGGACAGTTTTGGAATAACAAGCCTAGCTTGGGCTTCCATGGGGCTTGAAGCCCACAGGTGGATACCAAGGGCCCATATACCGGATGAGAAAGATCAAACTTGGAAGTCCTAAAATATGAATTGGAGGACATAACCTAGCCCCCACATGCCAAACGTTCTTCCTTGGAGAGGAAAAACGTCACTTTTAGAGGCATGGTGTCACCTAGGGGGGTTAAGGTTTGGTGGTGTAGTTGATATGCATTGACACTTGGACGTTTTGAGTTGAATTGGGCTTTGACCATGAAGGAAGTAACTTTGATGCTTGACATGTGGTTTTTGCAAGCCTATCCACCCTCTTCCTACACCAACAACTTGCTCCCCAAAACGTCCCCTAAAGAGGGTGATGTCCTTCTAAAATTAGGGTTTTCATTGTGCAAAAGTGAAATTTAAATGAATTGTTTAAAATTACTTTGTTAAGGGGGAAATATTAGGGTTGTTGACCCATAGTCTTGTGGTTTACCCCTAATTATGTGGACAAACTATCTTAATGACATTTTGTATAAATAAGAGATCATAAGATCTCATTTTATCATAACTCTCCCTCTTGTGAGAGGTACTTGGACTAAAATTTTCGCTCTCTTTGGCTAGTTCTCTCTCGTGTGCTCTTGTTTATGGATAGTTCTTAGATTATTAGTTGATGGAAGTGATGTGCTAGCCTTTGAATGCTTTTTATAGCTTTTATGGTAGTTTGTCTTAGCTTTGTCCTTAAATTGGTAAGCCATTTTGCATTATGCTATCATTGTTATTCAAGTTAAGGTCATTTTGCTAGAGCTTGGTGGGAAGTATAAGGGCATACACCCCCACAATAGTTTCCATCATTTTATGCTTACTTGTTATTGGTTTAAAAAAGGGTTTTCTAAGAGAAGTGTAAGGGCATACACTCTCTTAGCTTAAACCCTAGCTAGAGATACTTGCCTTGGGGAGTAGAAGGATTTACACCCCCAAGGAGGTAGTACCTCTAACTCTTTCTTTGCTTGACTCCATTAACCCTTTTTTTTAAGGAACTATTCATTTACTTGGTGCATTGGAGAAATAAAGTGTTGCCTTGGCAAACGTGATTTCTTCAAGTTTTAAATCTCTCTCTTTTGGATAATGATATTGATTTCTTGGGGATTCTTCCTCCCTTAGGGCATCCTCTTTCTCCCACAAATTCTTATTTATGTAGTAACTTGTTTCCTACAGCCATTAGGCTGCAGAAAACTCTAACCCTAACCACTAATATCTCACAAACTAACCCTAGACTAACCCTCTAACTTTGTTAGTTTAACCTACTAACCTGGGTGTATTTGTTGGTCTAGCTTTTGGCACTTTTTGATGGTCATATTTGTTGTTGTACTTCATTGAATGCTACAGCCATAAGGCTGATATAATGCTGCATAAATTTACTTTTATGACAACCATCTTTATTCAGTCTTGAAGTGCTATTTTCGGTCCACATTGGTTACTAGTTTTATTGATGACATTACTAAATAGTCTAAACCTTTTACATATTGATTTGGATATAATCTATTTCTAATATAACTGCTGAAAAATAGGGACAACAAGCTTAGCTTTCTGATCCACTTGATACATTGCTTTGCATTTGGATTTTTCTTATGTCTCGGGAAGGTACAATCATTGGGCAAAGCAACACATCCTTTGGGGCAGTGTTACTTGGTCAACAAGGCATCTCCCTTTTCCTCTTTTCCACTTAGTGTACCGACTTCTAGGGGCCTCTCCATTATCTTTTTCTTTCTTATTTCCTTTCCCCTAGTGTCTCCGAGATCGCCTCCCAGGAGTGACCTTAGTCACCCCACAAGTGTAGGACCTACATTGAGGTGACATTGGGTGTAGTGTCCCATAGTTATAAAACTTTTTTTTGTGGTTGGGTCAGGCTTTTCTCAACCTACAACTTGTGTGATAACAAGACTCACATGGACTTATTAAAATTTTGTCACACCTTTGGAAGACTTAAATTTGGGTTTCAAAAGATTTCATCATTTTTGTCAATGATTTAGTTTCAGTGTGTAATTGAGTAAATTGAGCATTTTAGTGGATCCTATTAATTCAACCAAGGCTTAATCATGTGCAAGTCAATTTGCGCCCTAAAAGAATATATATGAATAAATGGGAGCAAGATGACGGATTTCAATTTGAGTAGAGCATTACTTTTTACGAAGTCTAGATTTTCATTTAAAAATGTTTTTTCGCATAGTTTTGTTTTTTTAAATTTGATTATTTTTCTCTGAAATAGCAATGCTTTGGTTTTTGAACTCATTGCAATTGAGATTGACATAATCAACTATTGGAAACACCTTTATCTCCAATTTCTCATAATAATTATTATTCCTTGAATAAATCCCATGTACACTTAATATAACTCTTTCTTGTACTTAAATAAAAAGAATTTTTTATTTCTTTTAGTTTAATATCATTTTGTTTTTGGATAAATGATATTATTTGGTTATTTAATATTATTTTTCGTGTGTGAAATAATTTGATTTGGTTTATTACTACCAAAGTGGAATTTTATTTTGCTTTTACACTTTTACATTACAATCAATGGGATATCTGGTCCGGCTTTCCTTCCTACCATTATGACTTCTGACTCGATAAAATCTACGGTCATGGTTGGTTTAAATAAGAAGAATTTTTTGTTTCTTTTATTTTGATATCGTTTTTATTATTTGGTTATTTAATATTATTTTTTGTGAGTTGAATAATTTAATTGCTTAGTAGGAAAATAAATGTTTTGATGTGTAGAAAGTAAGTTTTATCGGAAAAGGTTAAAAACAAAGAAACTAATATGGATCCACGTTGCATTGGGGCATCTAGTGTTACATAGAAGAGTTAAAGAACATGGATATGCAGATATTTGGTTGTCCCTTGGATTTGCATTGTATTCGGATATCGGCCATCCAGAGTCTTCTTTAGAACTTCACTTAAACAAGCATATACACATGGAGTGAAAGCAAGGGATGAAGAGAAAAGAGATTTTACAAAAAAATTCAAAACTTGAGCACAAGTCATTAGCAATCTCGCTCATATAGAAAAATAAACACACAACCAGGGGGGCGACATGCAAGGTAGAGAAAACAAGGAAAGACAAGGTAGAGCAGTAAACATAGTTATCAAAGGTGTGAGAGAGTATGGAAAAAATGAGTGTACTCTCGATCTTACAAGTGAATTTTTGAAGGACAAGTTGCTTTGGCAAGGACGAATTTGCCAAGCATGGAAGGTGGGTAAGCCTAGTGGCGAGAGAGTTAGGCCCATAAAAGTCATCGTGTCAAGCATACGTGACAAGCAAACTCTCCTAGGCAAGAAGCAACTCTTGAGAGGCTCTCGCTTTTTTCTAGACGAAGATTTAACTATTAGACAACAAGAGGAAAGAAGGGAAGAGTTTTCAAAGGTTAGGGCAACAAGGGATGAGGGAAAAAGGGCATGGTTGTTCAAAGGAAAAGTTTTTATTGCCTTTTTCGGTCCTCATTCTAAAACAGGACAGCAAGTTGGTAGACAAGAAGAGACAACAATTTCATTAGCAGGAAATTATGCAACAAGGCCATAATGGACAAATAGGGGTGAAGACTCAACTTTGAGTCTTGTAGACCAAAACAAATAGCAATCAAATTATTCCCAGGTTTCCTTAAGATTAGTTTGGTGGAATTGTAGAGGTTATCCTTGGAGGCGGGGACCTGGGTTAGGACCTATCGTGGAAGATAGAGACATAATCTGTCTAATGGAAACACATGAGCATGAAGGGTGCAAGACACCTCTGTTTGAAGAGTATGTGAAGTTGGCAGTGTGGAACAAAGCAACTGAGAATGGTAAAGGACACAGGGGTATCATGGTCTTAGTGAAGAAAAAAAAAAGGTCGTCTCATTCAGTTAGAAAGAGAAGACTCAAATAAACAATTAATTTGGTTTAAAATATCATAAAATAGTAACATCATCAGGACTGCAACATGTTATTTTTCTCCACAAGTCTCAAAAACTTACAAAAGTAGGGGGCTTGACCACAAAGACCCCTTTGCAGCCTTAAAAAACGATATTGCAACGTACTCTCAACTAAGTGAAGTCCTTATAGTGGGTGATTTCAATGCTAGGACAACATGTGAACAAGCTAGTATTCTTTGTTGTAAGGAAGACTATAACCTCATTTGGATTACAGAAGAGAGAAATCATCAATGGAAAAGAGTTTCAAAGGACAACAAAAGCTCCAACTTTTTTGGGGGAATAACTGCTTACTTTATGTGGGGCATTTGACTGGGTCATTTGTAATGGGTTGGCTAGATGGACGAATTCTGGCAATTTCACCTGCAATACTTACAATGGAGCAAGTGTAGTAGACTATGCAATTTGCTCACATGGCTTGTGTGAGAAAATGGAGGAAGTTTTGATTGGTGAACAACTGTGGGAGTTGAAATCTAATCATAAACCGATCTATTTAAGTCTAACTTGGGTTGAACAACAACAACATGGGACTAAAAATCAGCACATTCAACAACCTCCTTCAAAGGGAAGGATTATGTTGACTCAAAAAAATTGTAACACCTTCAAGATAGCGCTAATGAGGTTGTTTAACAAGGAGAAAATTCCATCCCAGGGCCTTCATAGCCATGAGCTAACAAATTTAATCCAAAGCGCACTTACAGAATGCAAAAGAGCAAAAAATAGGAAATCGGAAACAAATTGTTTTCCGGTTAATGTTTGGTTTGATGAGGAATGCAAAACAGCAAGGAAAACTTTGAAAGAGTCAAGCTAGAAAGAAATAAACATAAAAGCTTACAAGTAAATTGTAAGAAAGAAAAAAGTTGATTTCACGATCTCAAGGAGGGAGGAACTAATCTTCTTGGGGAAAAATAACCCCAAGTTATTTTGGAAGGAACTTCAAACGAGAAAGAAACAAATTGGAAATAATATCACAGCTTATCAATGGTTCGAGTATCCAAAGCAGCTTTATGAACAAGATCCTAAGGTGGACCCCACTCCCTTGGTCAACACTACTACCAAGCTCTTCACCGTGCAAGAAATCGAGGTGGGTATCAAAAAGTTGGGTGTTGGAAAAGCAAAAGATTTAGTTGAACTCCAATCAGAATATCTAAAGTGGGGTTCAAAAACTCTTGCACCTCACATTATGAAAATCTTCAACAACATCATTTAGCAGGGGTTCCCTACAAATTGGACAACGAGCCTAGCAATACCACTTTTCAAGAGTGGGGATGTCAACAATCCCTCCAACTATAGGAGCATAATGATAAACCCCTTGTTTGTGAAGTTATTTGGAAGTATGCTAGAAAATGGAATCAGCAAGTGGGCGGAAGAAGGGGATAAACATGCTAAAGGGAAAGCAGGTTTCAAACCTAAACACTCAACGATTGATCATGATATAACTCTAAGGCACATCATTGAAAAAGTGTGGGAGAAAAAAGAGGAAACCTTTTGTTGCTTTGTCGATTTCCAAAAAGATTTTTACACGGTCCCTAGATATAAGCTTTGGCATAGAATGGAGGAACTTGGGGTTCCTATACATCTTAGAGCAGTCGTCCATAGACTATATGAGGAGGTTAAATTCAAAATCAGAACATCAGCTGGTATCTCTGAAAGTTTTAGGAGTGATATTGGGGTCAAGCAAGGGTACCCATTGTCCCCTACCCTTTTTGTCTTATATATTGACAAAGTTGAAGAGTGGTTAAACTCACAGGAGGGTGATGGTGCTCTTTTGGGTGATTTTGTGATAATGCTTCTTTTGTACGCAGGTGACCTTATTCTGATTGCTAAATCCACTCTTGGTTTGCAAGAACACTTAATTTCCCTTGAGCGCTTTTGTAGTATAGTGGGGATGCAAGTCAATACTAGCAAGACAAAAGTGGTAATTTTTTCTAGCAAAAGAAATCATAAGCAACATAAGTTCTACTTTGAAGGCAACACTCTTGAAGAAGTGGTAGATTACAAATACCTCGGAATTGACTTCAACAAAAACCTAAGTTGGGAAGGTTGCAGAAAGAAAAGAACTTTGAGAGGTTGGAAAGCGTTCTATGCTTTTCAAAATAGGTGCAGAGAAGCAGAGCTATGGGATTGGAAGACTATGCAAACTCTCTTTGGGTTTTTAGTGATCCCAATGGTTCTATATGGTTGTGAAGTGTGGGCCAGCAACACATCTGACTTACAGTGGAAGCAAATTGAGAAGATTCAAAAACGCTTGATCACAAACAAGTTTAAGATTAAAAGTTCAGTCCCTTATGATATCATGTTGAGTGAAATGGGGGCTGCTCCTATTGAAGCAATTGCTATGGTGCATCTCATAAGATATCTAAAAAAAGTTGAGCAAATGGAAGACAGTCGGTGGCCTAAGGTCGTCTTCAATGACATATTGTGCAAAAGAAAGAAGACGTGGATGAGACAAAATATTAAATGGCTTAGTAAATGGGATATCCACTTGAACAGGTGCCCTACGAACAACAAAGAGATAAAGGCTTTTATTATTGATAGGTTCCACAAGCGAAATTGGGATAAAGGGCCCGAGAGAAAGAAAGAGTATTATATTGAAGAGTTTAACCCCACATACAGTCATCATCAAAAAGCGTACATAGGGGCCAATATACCTTGGAGAGCCAAAATTCTTATTGCCCAATTAAGAACCAATTCTCATCAACTCCGTTGTGAAACTAGGCATTGGAAAAGACCAAAAGAAGCTTGGGAAGAAACGGTGCGTGTGTTCTGCACCTCCGGAAAAGTGGAAACAGAAAAACATTTCATTTTAGAGTGTGAAGCCTTCAAAGACACTAGGGACAACTATATAAGTATCTTGATAGCTAGCTCTTCGAATAACTTATTCAGCGAGGGGACAATGGAGAAATTGGGGGAGCTCATCATCAAGTTGAACATGAAAAGGGTGGAACTGGAGAAATCATTGTGTGAAAGTTGAAACCAAGTGATGTTAATATCATTTTCTATCTTTCTTTCTTTCTAGACTAAATCAACCCAATAAAAGTAAATCAATATGACTTTTTACCTAGTAAAATATGTGGTTTAAATTTTCTTCATCCAAGTGTTAGCATCATACGTAAAAGTAAAAGAAACTAAGTGGAAAAAGGGTAAGGGAAACATTTTTAGAAGCAAAAGAAATGATGTTGTTTAACTGTTCTACGTTTTGTTTTGTTTTTTGAAATCTTATGACATAAATCTACATGAAATCACATTTTTTTTTGTTTAAATTGCATTTCTGAATGCATAAATAGATTCAGCTTGCTGAAAACCCCAAGGGCATTCGGATTATATAGAGTTAACCACTCAAATCTGTCATTCAAATTTGTAGATCCAACACGGATTATATAGAATTAACCACTCAAATCTAAATCTGTAGTTCCAACAATTTCTCACCAAGGCAAAATTAAACAAAAAATATCCCCCCCAAAAAACAAAACATAAAACAATTAGATTACCGAAAAATAAATTTAAAAGAAACAATATTATTTAGTTATTATTTTTTATATGTGAAATAATTTATTTTTTTTATTATTTTTGCAGATGTGTCTGAATATGAATATGAATATGAATATATATATATATATATATATATATATATATATATATATATATNTATAACTCATTCGTTTAACGCTGTTAATTAATGGTTTTGTGAATATTAGATAGTAAACAATGCTCATAAACGCGAATGGAAGTAGAATGAGACAAGGAAGGGTCGAAAACAATGGAGATAAACTAAAATAGAGAAGAATATTTGTTCGAGATTCTTACTTTTTACAGGGGTATTTTCACATTGATTATTACTTGTCTTTCATATTTTGATTATTGCTTTCACTTATGCGATTTCTCTCTAGTTTTGTGTTTATATATTTTTATTAATCATTGATTGATTTTAAGTACGAAGAAAAAGATATGAAAATCCTATCATCGGGATATCATACATCCGGATATCCGGTCATCTGGATGCCATCTTCACTTGCCAAATTTGGGATGGAGCCATGTGGCCGCAATAAATTATTAAAGAAATCGAATGATAGAAATAAAAGAGGCTTCCATACAAAATAGATAAATACACTTATCAACCCTAAATCCAGATTGTGTGTTTGAAGCACAAGGCTACATCAAATATTATTTATTATGTATATAATAAATTTTATTTTATTATTTTAATTTTTATATTGGTAATTTTATTAGTTTGTTTTTATATTAACTAGCATAGTCACAAGTCACTCGTGGTTGGTGAACGTCGAAAATAACCGAGTCATGGGCATTAAATAATCGCAGAACCCTGTGCATTAATAAATAATCGACGTGGTAAGATGACGCCGTAAGAGCTCCAAGTAGGAAAATCCCGCCCAGTAAATAATAGTTGGAGTAAAAATGGTGGGTTAATCACTCAGAGTTGGCAATTAGCTAGCCATCATAGTAAATTTTAAATATGATTAAGTAAAAGTAAAAAAATAAATATGTAAACCGATGTCTTTATAATAGTGAGGAAGTTAGTGGTTGAAATCACAACTATTGATTTATTGAGACGACTAAGAATATTCCAACAATATTTAATCTTGTCCATACAAAACTGATTAAGTACTAAAAACATATTAAATGTGCTCATTGTTAATAGGTGTACGCCTTTCGACGTAATTATTCATTTTATTAAATGTACAAGTGTTGATATAAAGATATGAAGCAACATGAATAACAGAGAGAAAGAAATTTAGATGTAAAGAAAAAGAGTTAATGGAGATTTGTTCAAGATTCTTAAATTTTAAGATAACACTTGTATAACAAATTGTAATTTCTTATTGAGTTGTAGATATTAAATTGGAAAATGATAAAATCTGTAACAAAGGAAGTGCTTAAAATTATATTTTATTTGATATTCTCCAATTATTTTTTGTAAATAAGATCATAATTTTGAGAAAAGAAATAGGTGTAACCATGAAACAAGCATAGAAGAGGACACCTGCTTGGGTGGGGGTTGGAAAATCTCATAATTTGACATGTATATTTTTACCAAGCGTAATTAAACATTTAAGGTTACTTTGAAGATCCATCATTTTTTTGGTATATTTTTAATAAGGTTTAATAAAGAATTGAAGGATTTTTTAGCTTTTAGTGGACCTCTTTTTGAGGAATTCTTTCGGAAGGATGAATATAAGAAGAACTTGATTCATGATCAATTAATGCAACTTTATATTTTTTTTTTGTCAATTACTTGTATTTTACAAATTCTTACAAGTGTTCATTTCTATCAATTGTTTGTGTTGGTAAAATATTATTAATTGGTTATGAATGTGATTGCAAGGACATACTCAATAAAATTTTCATGTAATTGAATATACCAATATAATTTATTATCTGGAATATGAATTCTTTCATATTTACCACAATTTAACTCTATGCTTGAAATCAACTTTTTGTTACAGTTACACTAAAACATGCATAGGTTAGAATAGGATTGCATTTGCATAATATATTATAAATGTATTTAGGATTTAAAATATTTAAATGAGAAAGTCTCTTTTCAGGGAGCAATCTATTTAATTGGTGGCAATTGGACCCGCATGCTGGAGGAAATTTCCATACCAAACGAGACAAAATCTAATTGGGATCTGCCATCAAGAAATTATCCCCTTGTTGATGGAAGTCATTTTTACCTGTCAACTAAATGGCACTAGGAGGGAAGATGACAAGTTGACCCTATGGAGTCATTCTTTTTTAATGTGTTTATTTGTTAATGGCTCATATCCTTATCCCTGCACTACAACAAATCCTTGTGATTTGGTCCCTTTTTTGCTTCATTTTTTACTTCCAAAGATAGTCTTAGTGTATTTTTCTTCAATATTTTGAACAAGTCGACACTATTTATCGAGATGGAGCTATTCATGTCGTTTTTTGTGTTGAAAAAAAAAATTAGGCACTAAATTAAGCGCTAACAATGTCGAAAATTGCTCCCCATTTAGCATTGGAAATTGTGCCCCATTTAGTGCCAGAAATAGGGCCCCCTTTAGCACCAGAAATGATGCCATGTTTAGCGCCTGATTTAGCACCATAGTTAGTGTTGAAAATTGCACCAGAAGTAGCGTCGGATTTAGCATCGGATGTATCTAGATTAGCCTAAATAGTTAATTAGTTGAGGTGTTGGGGGTTAAGTGGATATAGGCTTTGAGGATTTAGGGATTTAGGGTACAAGGATTAAGGGTTAATGGATTAGGGGTTAGGGTTTAAGGGATTAAGGGTCAAGGGCTAAGGGATTTGGTGCTTACAAGTTAGGTAGTTTAATGGTTAATGGATTAGGGATTATGGGCTAGGGGATTAATGTTTAAGTGCTTAGTGCATAGGGGTTTGTGGATTAAGGGATTAGGAATTAGTGAGAAGTGTTTAAGGTTTGATGGCTTAGGGGTTAGGGGATTTAGGGATTTTGTGTTAAGGGATTATTGATTAACTAAGGTTGACAACTTAAGGGTTAATTAGGGATTAGGGATTAACTAGGATTCAAGGATCAATGGATTAGAAGTTAGGGGAGTTGGGGATTTGTCGGAACTCTCTTGAAATTTCATGGAACCTCTTCTTACACGCCAATCACCAATGTCATCCACTGATGTCGCACGATGACTAGTGAATGGGGCCAACGTTGAAATTTCTTCAAACTGTTACTGCATGTGTTGAAATTTGACACGATTAGAATAAACACGTGCCTTAATGGTATGTGAGGGTTTCAAGAGTCAAGGATACCTGATGTCCCCACGTGATCTTTGATATTGTCCATGTTTTCATCAACGTTCATCATGCAGTCTCATTGTCATCGTTTGTCATTCACATCTATGGAATGCTTGTCGAAAATCTTTTAAAATGTCAATGATTAACGTATTCCAACACATCACCAATGTCATCCATCAATGTCGCACGGTGAGCAATAAATGGGGTTTAGCATCGGATGTGCCTAAATAGTTAATTAGTTGAGGTGTTGGGGGTTAAGTGGATAGGGGCTTTAAGGATTATGGGATTTAGGGATTTGGGGTACGAGGATTAATGGTTAAGAGAATTAGGGATTAGGGTTTAAGGGATTAAGATTCAAGAGATAAGGGATTTGGTTCTTATGGGTTAGGTAGTTTAATGGTTAATGGCTTAGGGATTATGGGCTAGGGGATTAATGTTTAAGTGCTTAGGGCATATGGGTTTATGGATTAAGGGGATTAGGGATTAGTGTTTAAGTGTTTAAGGGTCGATGGATTGGGGGTTAGGGGATTTAGGGATTTTGTGTTAATGGATTAGTGATTAACTAAGGTTGAGGGCTTAAGGGTTTAGGGATTAGGGCTTAACTAGGCTTTAAGGGTCAATGGCTTAGGGGTTAGGGTTTAGGTCAAAATTTGACATGGTTAGACGAGACACATGCCTTGATGGTATGCGATATATGGTATATGGTGCTAGTTACTGATGCTGAGATGAGGATGCACTCAACATCCTTACAATGTGATCTACATCCAAGGAAAATAGATCATTAAGGACATCATCAATTGTCATAGCAGAAGGAAGTAGTGAAATGAATCTGAATCAAATGGATGAAGAGGAGGCATGAACCCCACGATGATCGATTATCAAACTTGGACAACCAAGATGTTTCGATGTCAAAACTAGTTATTATAGTGGGTGAGAGGCACTATAGCCAAAATCCATGATGGCCCACCTGTGCTAGAGGACAAATTCGAAGTGTAACAACTGTCTTTGTTACTCATCATTACAAAGGGAACAAGACAAATGTTGGAAGGAGAAAGGTCACGGGGGAAGACAGAAGCCCAAGGGTCACATTGAACCTCATTAAATACTAAAATTGTACCAGAAGTAGCGTTGAATGTATCCAGATTAGCCTAAATAGTTAATTAGTTGAGGTGTTTAAGGGTCAAGAGAATTAGGGATTAGGTTTTAAGGGATTAAGAGTCAAGAGATCAGGGATTTGGCACTTATGGGTTAGGTAGTTTAATGGTTAATGAATTAGGGATTACGGGCTAGGGGATTGATGTTTAAGTGTTGAGAGCATAGAGGTTTATTGATTAAGGGGATTAGGGATTAGTGTTTAAGTGTTTAAGGGTCGATGTCTTGGGGTTTAGGGGATTTAGGGATTTTTTGTTAAGAGATTAGTGTTTAACTAAGGTTGAGAGCTTAAGGGTGTAGGGATTAGGGCTTAAGGCTTTAAGGGTCAATGGCTTAGAGGTTAGGGTTTAGGTCAAAATTTGACATGGTTAGACGAGACACATGCCTTGATGGTATGTGAGTGTTTCAAGATTCAAGGATTCCTGACGTCCCCGCATAATCTTCGACATCATCCACATTTGCATAATTTTACATGGTTAGACTAGGCGAATGCATTGATGATATGGGAGGGTTTAATTAAGATTCGATGAAATCATTGAGATTGATTATTGATGTAATTTTGATATGAAATAGGAAAGTAAAATTGAACTTTAATTTATTAAATTTTCACCTAATTCTAGGTGATTAAATTTTTTTATTTTGTTTAATTATTTTATGTTTAGTTCTTAATAAAACATAATAAAAAATGTATACCCAACATTAAAATGCAAACAATATAAAAATAATGAAGTTAACAAAGTTGCTTATTCAAATCATTCCAAGATACTTTCATATTTAATTAATATTTTATTAACTTTTGTATCTTCATGAACATATGTTGATATAAAATGGATGGAAGAAGCATACAAGTAATCCTATTTTTTTCTGCCAACAATTCATACCATATCTTGAACACTTTAACAATATTGCAATAGGTGATTTGTATTGACACAAATAATATTGAATCATTTCAAAGACTATGCCATAAGAATCATCATTTTTTAAACATTTATTACAAATAATTCTAAAATCTATAAGTCTTGGTCATTAACATCATTGTTCGCAACAATGTCAACTAGTGTATCATTGTCAATGCTCATATGATATTTCAAGTAGTTAATATTATCATCATCCTCAACTTGACCTGCATCATCTTCATCATCACTGAAATTTGACTGTAGATCATCCATATTGTTACCAGATGTATTTGGATCATAATTTTGTATACAATCCATATTGTTGTCTTCCATAACATCATCTAACTCTGGATTGTTGTCTTCCTGTGCGTGCACATAACCATCTTCAACATCATTATGGATGTTAATTTCTCTGATGTTCTCTAATCCATCTCTCTCATTTTTTTTGCCATCATTGTTTTGCTCAGTATCCACTAATGCATCATTAAATACATGCCTTAATCTTGGATCATAATGTATGAAAAGCAACCATTTAGGGTCTAGAATATCTTCATAGAAAAATACCTGCACATGAACGAGTACATACATATATTAGACGTATGTTATAATAATTTTATTGATTCATAAACACATGTATATATTCACAATAAACAATGTATTAATACATTATTGATCACTACCACTTATTGCAATTTGAGTTAAAGAAATACCCGCTCACAATGAATTGGTAGAACATAAGGCTCCTTATCCTCCGGTAGGAACCTTGAGGAATTTATAGAAAAAAATCCACTATGGGTATCATGTCTTCGTGTCCTCTCAAATGCTTCATACCATCTACTCTTAAAAATACAACATTTAAAAGAGCTATAATCCAACTCAATAATTTCTTGTATTTTCCCAACATATTGTAGATTTCCTTCAATAATATTCTTATCTTTTGAGCTTGATCGACTGGATTGTTTGAAGTCAACCATGATGCCACAATCGAAGGATCATATCTTTACATCTACGCGTTCTACACGATAATGTCGACCATATTCCCACATTGCTGGATATTTCCTCGCCTGTGAAAGACCGTTTATTTCGTTTAAAACAAATAAAATGATGAATATTAAAATAGTTAATAGCATCAAAACTGTAAGAAAACAACATTTTGTAAAATTCCAACTGTACCTTTCTTTCACATCCTCTAGACATGTTGATTTCATCTTCTGTTATGTTTGAATCTATACCCACATCTTCTATTTGATTTTGAATTTTTTCAATAACCCATTCTAGTGCGCAATCTTTGCCCCATTCCCTTTGTAGATCAATAAGAAATGGGGTATTCCTTGGGTTTGATCTCTTCAATTGTTTCCTTGCTTCTAACACTTCTTATCTTTTTTTATCATACAAATCAATCCATTTGTTCATAAAGTCCATGTGGTACATAATGAACTTGTCGAGTATAGCACTTTCGTCTACACCTATTACATGTCAGCAAGTTTATTTCAAACTTCAAAGGCCATTTTGTTCATTTGAAAAATAAACTACAGATTAAATTAATGATTGCAATAAAAACAAACACAATGAAAATGAGTTTACTTACTAATTTATACTTAAACACCATTAGATTGTGGTTTTTCTCCATCAACAATATCCGATGCTCGTTCTTCATCCCATAAGCATGACCCATCTTCGAAATCCTTACCAAGGAATTCACATAGGAAGAAAAATGCTTCATTCAATACATACCCTTCAACCATGCAACCCTCTGGATGTGCCTTTTGTCAGACATATATTTCTAGAGTTTTCATATATCTCTCAAAGAAAAACATCCACCTCGTTGATATGACACCCACCAATTCAATGTCATCGACTAGGTGTATAAGTAAATGGACTTGTAGGTCCATGAAACTTGTAGGGAGATCCTTCTCAAATACACATACAATTTCTGCAATTTTCTTCTTCCATTTTGGCACTTCACATTCATGGATCTCCTTGGATGTCACCCACCTAATATAAGAATAGTAAATTAGTATGAACCTTTAGGAAAAAACTAAAATGAAATACAATATCTCTATGTCTCTCACACATGAACATTCCATACCACATACCTTGCAAATGTTGAAAATTCACTTATGGCATTCCTCAAGTCAACGGTAAGACATGAATCCCCCCTAATTGCAATGGCATGATATGTTATCAAACAAATTTATGAAAGGTCATTAGTTATTTTTGTCACACAATAGAATATCAGAATATATAAATGATGATATATAATACCTTCATAAAATTATGAAAATCATGTGTTTTAATTTCTGTGATATGTCCATCAACTGTAAAATATTTAACCAGTGATGACCCATACCCAGTAGGTGTCCTTATTGAAAGTATGACATTTTTTAGTTGGTCTAGGTCTTCCTTTTTCAAAATTCATGGAGCTTCTGCATATGATTCATTTTCCCTGTTTGGCCACAAATTTTTTCTATCTAATTTGGTACATGAAAGAGCAATATCTCTCCTCGAAGAAAAGGTGTCCTTATCTTTACATAATATATGTCGAAATATTGAATCTGGGACATTTTGAAGATGTGCATAAGATCTAATAGGTGAGATATTAATAGATCCTTCCAGTAAGGGAGATCATAAAATATGGATTTCATTTTCATCCCTTCTGGCATCTTAATTACAACTTGTTCTAGTTCTTCAATATAATCACCCCCATCAAAAAAATCATGCCAAGCTTTCAATTCAACATCTTCATACTTCTTAATCCAATCAGCTGGACCCATAATCATGGGAAGGACTCTATTTTCAACTTTTCCATCAAATTGATTCTTATGGTGGTTTCTAAACCTATGATATGGTGGTAGAAAAACCTTGTTGTTTGCATAAATAAATTTATGTAGATCTTTAGAATACCTCCCTTGAAATTGTTCTACACATCTTGGACATGCAAATATCCCCTTTGTTTGAAGCCTTGCAATTCAATAATTAAGGTTAATAACATAAAAATAATAGTATAAAATTGAGTATGAGAGTTGGGATGAAAATAAATTATTAGTGTAAATATGTAAAACAAATTGTCTTACCGGAACAAACACCAAGTCTCGAGAAATCATGAATAGTCCAACATAGCACACCATAAAACATGAATGACCTATTTTATGGAGGACTTGATATGTCATACATTCTTATACCTTTCCATAGCAGTTGCATCTCATCAATAAAAGGTGCAAGATAAACATCCATTTTTTTAACTTGATGTTTTCTTGAAAGAATGAGAGTCGGCATAAGGTGCTCCTTTCTAACACTCATCCATGGGGGAATATTTTATACTATCAATCCAACTGGCCAAACACTATAATTTGAGCTCATGAAAGAAAATGGGCACACTCCATCAATTACAAGACCAAACCTGATGCTACGGGGTTCATCTTTGAATTTTCTTGGCCATTTTTCCTCTATGTGTTTCAATGCTTTGGAGTCGGTCGGAATTTGCATGAATCCATATTTACTCCTATTCTTTGCATGTCAATACATAAATTGTGTAAGTGACTTGCAATGAAACATTCGTTGAAGTCTAGGTATAACTGGCATGTGACGTAAAACCTTCTTTGGAACTGTAGGACCTTGTACATATGTACGATATGTCTTATATTTGCATACATGTCATTCTACCTTGTCTTGATATTCATCTATGTATAAAATGAAATCATTTATACATGAATGAATTTTCTTATATTCAATCCCCAACTCAACCAACAACTGACGCGCCTCTCTGCAAGTTGATGGAAACACATTCTCTTTAGGAAATATTTTGGTTTTTAGTGCCCTGTAAGATTTTCAAAGATTAGATCAATTGAATGTTTGACTTATGATGAACATGTTTGATATGTCAATATATAATAGAACTATTCATAAACGAATTAAGTACACCAATTGACAATGCATTGTAAGAAATAGATTTCAACTCACTTCAGTAGGGTGGTGAATCCTTTGTCTGACCAACCAAATAGTGACTTGATTTCTAATAATATTCATGTACATGTCAGTTTTGGGGTTCTACTTGCACCAGATTTGAACACAGGTGTCTTTGCTACTTGCTTGATTGAGTCTTTCAAGTTGTTATCATCAACATTATGTTGACAGTAATTACCCTTGCTGTCATTGTTACTGTCATCCATATGATCATTGTTGTCATCATTGTTTCCATCCCCAAAGAAACCCGTAAGCATTTCATTCAATCCTTCTTCACGCACTGCATTTTCACTATCATGATCATCATCAGTAAGGCCAGGTGGCATGTTGTCAGTGTATGCTAATCTCATCAGCTGTTCAAATTTCTCAGGTAGTAGAATTCTTTTTAAATATGCTCTTTTCACTTTGGTATGGTTTAAAGGATGGTTTGGATCATCCCGTCCAAAACTTAATATCCCAGTTGGATCTTGGGTATTAGTAGTTGTTATTTCATCATCATCTTCTACCTATCAACAAACACAACCATTATTTAATGTTTGGCAACAATTGGATAAATCATAATTGTATCAATTTCAATGAATATAATCAAATATGGCTTAAAAAATTATAATATAAAAGGTATGAACATATATACATCAATATAAGTCTTGAACAACCTCTTTATCAGTGCAATTATTTGTTGTGTCTAGAGGATCCATTGTCATATCTTCTTCCACCCATTGTGTTCTTTGTGATTTAATAGTTTTAGGTCCACGCCCACGTACATATGCCTTTTTTTCTTTTGCTAGTTGAACGCTTAGATTGTGCACTTGCTCCAATATCCATTTGAAATAATCAACAACATGCCTCACAATTTATTTCAAGATTAGATAATACATTATAAATTTTAATAATACTGTGAAAAAGGATGGACGTATCACAAAATTCTTCCTAAGATAAGTCAAAATTTGATTACCTGTTGTTCTGCAACATCCATTGTGTCCTTATTTGAAATGACACAATCTATTTCCATGGTCTCGTCTAGCCCCTATAATACACAACATAGTCCATGATGTTTAGTACACAAATTATATCATTTCAACCAATATGCTATCCAACACAAAACCTCACTTTACTCATATATTTGACATATTGATATAACATAGTTTATATAACTTTATCTCTTCTATGTTGTAGCATTTGTGAATTCATAAACACCATACTCCTTTGGTTGAGGTTGATTTGTCTTCTTACCTTTATTGTATCTGCAAATTCTATATCATATTCTATGGCCACCCACTTTCCTCTCATTGATTTAGTAGGGCTACGTCATCCACGTACTCTTTCCATGGCCTCATCTGGATCTTGTAATACACAACAATGACATTAGTCACATAACATCTATGCACGGAGAGAATGTTGTTGATATTATCTTGTTTTGATATTATATTATTTTCAATTTTTCCATCAAATTGATTATTTCCTTGCCTTGACATGTCATGCCTTGCCTTGACATGTCATGCCTTTCCTTGTCATGCATTTCCTTGACAATCCATGCCTTGCCTTGACATGTCTTGCCTTTCCTTGACATGCCATGCCTTTCCTTTCCTTGACATGCCATACCTTTTCATGACATGCCTTGTCATGCCTTGCCATGCCTTTCCTTTCCATGCCATGTCTTTCCTTGACATGCCATGTCTTTCCTTGACATGCCATGTCTTTCCTTGACATTACTTGCCTTTCCTTGACATGCCATTTCCTTGACTGAAGAAATTTCCTTGATGCCTCTTCTCATAAAGCTCAATAAAGCAATCTCACCATGGAAATCCTTATGTGCAACCGAGCTCTTGAACCAAGTTTGGAATTTCAATATGTACTCTCCATGTTGTACATCTTACCATGGAATTGGTCGTCAATATCATAAGAAATATCTCCTAGAATACAATCAATGAGATCATACTTAAACCTAAAGACTTTCCTTGATCTATCTTTTATGGGTGTGCAACAAAGAATTTCTGGCAGTAATAAATATCTGCTTGCACCTTGACTTACAAACACATTAGTCTAAATCTATTCATCACATCCTACTCACAATCATGTTTCCATCAATATTGCAATCAAGATTTCTCTCCATACCATCAATAGTCTCAACAATTCATTAAACTACAATGAGGAACCAAGTTAAGGAAGAAAAATCCACTTAGGTCTTGTTCCTTTTATTGTAAAGGTGGACATCTTGATGAAGATTGTAGGAACAAGATGCAACCATTGAAAGAAACCATGAAAACACATAATATTGGGTTTGATACTTCCTCATCTTCTACAACTTTTGTTCTTTTTGTAATGGCATGTTAACCAAATCATGAATGGATTTTATACTCAAGGGCTTCTCATCATATGGTTCATAATATGGATTTTTTCTCTAGTCTAGATGTTTGTACAACCCAATATATTTTTTTGGATGATAGTTATCCTTTGGATGTTATACATGGAGAAAAAATAGATCTTTGTAATGGTCAATTTAACAATGTATTCTAAGTTCCTAATTTAACAATATATAGAGTTGGATTTTGTCCATTGGTGGCATTCTCATACACCATGCTTAACCATTGTGAATCATTTTCCTTTAAGTTTTTTCCACCTTTGATGTCTTGGAAGGCCTTATCCAACTCGACCTTCTTAGTGAAATATACTATGGGTAGGATTTAGAGGAACCTTTGAGTTAGAGTCCATGCTAAGATGGAAAATTGTACATGATTCAAAATATTCAAAGCTATCAGATTATCCCCTTGATCAACCACATCTAGTAATTCTCTTTCTATAGCCCCCAGTTTTTCATCATATTTTCTTCAGCTATGCAAAACAAAATTATCATCCCAAGGGGAGGGTAGCCCACATGTATTCATATATGGCACATCATTCATGAAAATGCAAAAGGTTTATAATATGAATCTTGTTTTCCACCTCATCTCTATTTTCATCTAAAATTTGCCTCATTTATCAATGTAGCTCATCAAATTCTAATTAGAATTCCAACTTCTTTATAAGGCAAGGAATGACTCTCATAATAAAATCCCACACATAATAGTTCTCAATTGTGGCCTTGTTTCTTTGTATCTTCTTTTCTTTTTTCAACCAAGGCCCATGCAAGGCTAACCACCTATTCAATCTATTGATTATTATCTTTCATATGCCTTTAATTCCCTAACCAATTCATCTATCATGTACTTCAATTGATTTGTATTTGGATCTTTGGTCATGGAATGTATGGGAACTATAGACAACTTTTTTTTTTGTTCTTGGTTGAGTCTAAATTCAAGAGTGAAAATTGCTACTCTTGATTCATCTAATTATGATTTCAAGGAGTAATTTATCATTTTCAAAGGTAGTCTTGACACACAACATCCCTATTGGCTGATGTGCATACTTTTAAACTTTAATATGTGTGAGACATACAATTTTTATTTTTATTTTAGTATATTTTTTACTTCTTTTTTTTTTAATTTGAGTAAATTTTTAAGGTCTACATAGTGGTATAGGTTATTTCAACTAATCCTTCATTATAAAAAATTTCTTTGAAAAATGGATTCTCTTGAAGTTTGATCAAATAATGTATATTATTATTCCTAGAAATTATATATGGAGGATCTACTCTAGATTAAAGGGATGTATTAAGTCACTCTTGGTTTAGATGCAACACAATTGGCCAATAACAAATATGGAAAGTGGCTAAATCATAATGATGAATCTAGATATTTTGGTGGCATGTCAATATATGAAGATCTGAAAATCCATATTCAGTGTGCAAGAAGCATGGATGAATTTTGAACAACTCCTTGTGAAAATAAATTTAATTTATGCTCATTAGTTGGAAAATAAACTCATAGGTCTTAATCCTTAGAATTTCCTCAAGTTAAAGAATAAAACACAATTCAATCTCCATTTTATTCCACTAAAGATGCATTAGGAGAAACTTGTAAAATTCCTACCTTTGTGGTACATGAGAAATAATAGATTTTGTATATGGGTGCACTTGATATAGGTGATAAGTAGAAAGTCTTGTTTCCTCACAATAACAACAACTCCAAACCCTTCAAGAGGAAGTTCAAAAGATCCAAACTACCCAAAGTCACTAATTCACCTACAATGACTCCTCCTAACAAAGTCTCACCAAGGAACCAAGTTAAAGAATAAAATTCCACTTAGGTCTTGTTCCTTTTATCGTAAAGGTGGACATCTTGATGAATATTGCAGGAAGAAGATGCAACCATTGAAAGAAACCATGAAAACACATAATATTGGGTTCGATACTTCCTCCTCTTCTACTTCTTCTACAACTCTTGTTCTTTTTGTAATGGCATGTCAACCAAATCATGAATGAATTTTAGACTCAAGGGATTCTCATCATATGGTTAATCATAAGGATTTTTTCTCTAGTCTAGATGTTTGTACGACCCAATAGATTTTTTTGGATGATAGTTATCCTTTGGATTTTATACATGGAGAAAAAATAGATCTTTGTAATGGTCAATTTAACAATGTATTCTAAGTTCCTAATTTAACAATGTATAGAGTTGGACTTGGTCTATTGGTGGCATTATCATACACCATGCTTAACCATTGTGAATCATTTTCCTTTAAGTTTCTTCCACCTTTGATGTCTTGGAAGGCATTATCCAACTCAACCTTCTTAGTGAAATCTACTATGGGTAGGATTTAGAAGAACCTTTGAGTTAGAATCCATTCTAAGATGGAAAATTGTACATGATCCAAAATATTCAAAGCTATCATATTATCCCCTTGATCTACCACATCTAGTAATTCTCTTTCTATAGCCCCCAGGTTTTCGTCATATTTTCTTCAGCTATGCAAAACCAAATTATCATCCCAAGGGGAGGGTAGCCCACATGTCTCCATATATGGCATATCATTCATGAAAATGAAAAAGGTTTATAATATGAACCTTTTTTCCACCTCATATCTATTTTCATCCAAAATTTGCCTCATTTATCAATGTAGCTCATCAAATTCTGATTAGAGTTTCAACTTCTTTCTAAGTCAAGGAATGACTCTCATAATTAAATCCCACATAAAATCCTTAATACTTCTCAATTTTGGCCGTGTTTCTTCGTATCTTCTTTCCTTTTTTCAACCAAGGCCCATGCAAGGATAACCACCTATTCAATCTATTGATTTTTATCTTTCATATGCCTTTAATTCCCTAACCAATTCATCTATCATGTCCTTCAATTGATTTGTATTTGGATCTTTGGTCATGGAATGCATGGGAACTAGAGACAACTTCTTTTTTTGTTCTTGGTTGAGTCTAAATTCAACAGTGAAAATTGCTACTCTTGATTCATCTAATTGTGATTTCAAGGATTACTTTATCATTTTCAAAGGTAGTCTTGACACATAGCAACCCTATTGGTTGTTGTGCATACTTTTAAACTTTTAAACTTTTGGATGATAGTTATCCTTTGGATGTTATACATGGAGAAAAAATAGATCTTTTTAATGGTCAATTTAACAATTTATTCTAAGGTCCTAATCTATGAGCTAATTTTCTTTTAATTTCTCAAATTACTCATTCAAGTGATGGAAAAATTGTTGAGTCTTCACCTCACAATGTTGTAATTAGAGATCTAAATGATCAATCTATTATAATTTTTTAGGACATGTTCATGGTTCTTCAAGGCTATACAAATTTTATAGGTTTCAACCCTCATGACTACCACCATATTCATTGCTCACAGTGATGACTTTATCAAACTTTGGCATGAGAAATTTGATCATTTGAACTACTAATCACAACAACTCTTAAAGCACCAAATCTCCCATGGCCTACTACCTATCTTGTGAAATAATGGATTTTTTCATGTTTATGTATTTGGTGGATATCAAAGAGATCATTTGCATCTATGCATTCAAAAGAAACACAAAAAACACTTGAATTGGTTCAAACTGATATCAGTTGGTGATTCCCCATTTCATCATTTTTAGGTGCATTATACATTCTCACTTCCATTAATGACTACTCTTGATGCACATGGATTTAATTATTAAACACTAAATATGAATTTTGTAATCTCTTTGTTTTTTTCAAAGCATTGATTGACAATAAAGAAAGACATCTGATCAAAATACTTTTCAGTAATAATGGGAGAGAATATGTTAATAAAAACTTGATTGAATTTTTCTCTAAAAATGGTATTCAAATGCATAATGCATCTCCCTTACAAACCACAATAGAATGGGATAGTTGAACATAAGTATCAAACAATTAAAGAAATGACTAATTGTATGGTTCAATCAAAGAACTAAACATGCAAATTTTTGGCATAAACAATCAATTGTGCTAACCATATATTGAATGGTGATCCTACAAAAGTTGTATCAAATGTAACTCAATAAAAATGTTGGTCTAATATTTATCTTCGTGTAATTCATTTTAAAGTGTTTATTCTAAAGAATGGGCTCTTTTTCTAGATGAAAAACATAAGACAATGCAACCTAAAAGAATGGGCTCATTTTCTAGATGAAAAGCATAAAACAATGCAACCTAAAAGTGAAAAGCATAAAACAATGCAACCTAGATACTTTGAATACTTATGGGGAATAGATAAACAAACTTTACATGGAGTGCAAAGGTTACTCCTACTATCGCATGACCAAAGCTTCACTTTCCTTTTAACTTGTGCCTTTTGCTTTGGTTTATTTCTTTCAAGTTTTGATGGCTTAGTCCTTATGTGGTGCATGGAGCATGGACTGCAGAGTATCAAGCTCCCCTCCTTTGAGCCATGCCTTTGTGTAGCTTAAATATTTTCATAACCTTTTCTTTTCACATTTTTCCAAAGGTTTATATGGACTTTTACATATGGAATGGGACAACATCCAAGGATACCATGGAATGGGACAACATCCAAGGATACCATGGCAGTATATTGGTCTCTAATTTTCATGTGTCAAGTTCAAATATTCCAATAGGCATACATGGGCACAATAATGATGTATTTTTATATCTTGGATGATAGTGATCGAAAATTACCTATATGGAAAACTACACCCTCTTACCTTGTAACCAAATCTTGAGAGGAATTAAATTAAAAGGAAAGACAATGATTGCATAGGTTTTCTCACCTCGGTAGATTATATAGATATCCATTAGTTATAAATGTTTTTATGTAGTAGAGAGAGAACATACAAAGGGAGAGCTTCAAGGATTGAGGCACCTCCATGTAGGGGCTTTGAGTAGTATCTTTCAACTTACCAAGCCAACACTTGGTCCAAAGGAAACTGGGAATGACCAAAGGGTTCAACCACCATAAATCAAGTTAGGAGAGGAGATCATAGATCAATATTTCCCTCAAGGGTAACCACCATCAATCAAGTTAGTAGGGGATATCATAGATCAAGATTTCCCTCAAGGTTAGAATCTTCATTGGGCCTTTTGTCTTCATGCAAGAACCCATAAAACCTAAGAAGGAAACCATGGCTACTTTATTGACAAGGGAGAAAGACCCACATCATCTTTGGCATTTGCAACAAGAGAATCATGAAGGCCACGTGTAAGGCATGTAAGTTACACCTCATTACAAGTGGATGAAGAAGAGTCAGAGCCCAACAAAAGGAAATTAAAAAAGAGACACCTCAATTGATTATATGGTTTACAAAGAGTCACCTCTATTATTAATTTTTCATTTTCCTTTACTATTCGACTCTAAATTGGGCGTCTTTAGCGTCGATTTAGCACCATCCAGTGGAAAAAATGAAATCAACTTGGGGTGCTAAATCCGACGCTAATGGCGCCCAATTTAGAGCCGAATAGTAAAGGAAAACGAAAATTAATAATAGAGCCTGCAAAGACATAGGCAAAGGCAGTTGATTGATGCAAAGGAAGAGTAAGAAGGTAGGGGAAAGCGTGGGAAGATCCTCACCCAAAGAGACAGAGGAAGTTGATCGACGCAAAGGAAAAATAAGAAGGTAGGGGAAAGTGTGGGAAGATCCTCACCTGCAGAGACAGAGGCAGTTGATTGATGCAAAAGAATAGTAAGAAAGCTCGTTGATTATCGATATCCACCCACATATGATGAAAAATAAGGAAAAGTAAGAAATCACCACCCACATATGATCTATATCCACTTGATCTCATTTACCTGTAACCAATTGAGCGATCTATAATCCCACCGGCTGCTTCAACGCATACAGAGCAAAGAGAGGGATTTTCCACAGTTTGGAGGAAAACAATTCTCCCTAGGACATCAAAAAATGTCAAGCAACAGAGGGAAATCAGCAAAGGGATCTGATTCTTGCCATAATGAGGTATTTCATACTCAATTTATAGATTTTTTCATGTTTCCATTTCTTGTTTGAATTGTATTTTTTAGTTTTTTATTTCAAAATTATAAAAGAAGAAATTTCCTATGTATATATAAGGTTTCTTGTTTTTATTTTTAAATTTAAAATAAGAAATTTATTGTACATATATATGGACATGACCTAGAGAAACTGAAAGATACAATGGCTTCTATATTGGGGGTAGAATGATCCAGATGGATGTCGGTGGTCCCCCACCTATTCCAATTGGTTCATTTTAGCAGTTTTCCAGCTTGGCAGTTTGTTTTCCTAGTTTTTGGGTCCCCGACTTGAGGGGCCATTTTGAGGCCCTAAAAAACGTTTTTAGGACTCTCCACAGTAAAAAAAATGAGATAGACCTCAGATATACCTTTCCAATGAGCTATCGTGCACATAAAACAGAGATCGTATGCAAAATTTACAACCCCGGGAAGTTGATGTACTAACTTACCCAAGCGGGGCCCACATGACTTTTGGTGCTTCATCTCCTAGGGTTAGGTTTTTGGATGTCTAGGGTTTTTGATATTCTTGTTTATTGTAAAAATAACTTCAGAGCCTCATTGTAATCATCTTCTTGCGAATGAGCGTAGCTGTCACATCTCTTCTTAGAGATAAGCCGCCACCATTCTAGCAAGCTTGTTTCCGCTGCATTTTACAATTTCAGCTTATTTCCTTATTGAATAGAAAACTAGTTTTACTGTATCTTTGTTATTATGTGTTAAGCATATTTTAATAATCTATATTCATTTTGTTTTTCTCATAAAATCTGGATCAATGGTATCAGAGCAGTCTGCTCCTTGTCATCTTAATGCATGTCCCCAACGAGGTTAGGGTACAAAGAATTGGGTCTCGAGCTTGTTTCTATTGAGGAAAAAATCTCTCACACACCCAAACGACCTCTCATGGAAGGAGAAAATAAATATGAAGGGACAAGATATCCTTTCAAAATGTTGCTTGAGTAATCCCTTGTGCAACAAAGGAACGAGATGATGGATAGTTTCACGCAAATCCTTCGGCGACTACCAACAGGTGACACATCTTCCTCGAGCAGAGGCATCGCCCCCTTCAAGGTACAAATCAACTTCGATATTCCTATATTTGAAGGTCAGATAGACATAGATTTTGTAGGCAAGTGGTTGAATCTATGAGAAGGGTATTTTATGTCCATAACTTTTCAAATAGAGAAAAAAATACTTTTGTGCTCCTCAAAGTCATTCCCCGTGTCAAAGATTGGTGGGAAACTTTATGTGAGCAAAAGGAAATAGAGGAACCCTCATTATTTACGGTCGTGGTCACCTGGGAATCCTTCAGGAATGCTATTAAGGAACAATAATACCATGTCGGAAGTTATGATGAATCATATACCAAATGGACCACAGTACGACAAGAAAGAGACCAAGCAGTGTCAGATTTCAAAAATATCTTCCATACCATGCACACCAAGTTGGGTATCAAATATTCAAAGCGACATCTGTTGCTCAAGTATTGCGGTGCCCTACATAGATACATCCATACCAAAATGCAATTTCTGGACATCTCATCCTTGGGCGCGACCTATCGATATGTCGTCAAAATCGAGCAGAAGCTCAAACAAAAGACGTGACAATTTGGGTCTGGGAACCCCTCGCAGCAAAAACCAGGAAAGGACAGACCCAACCTATAGAGAAAAGGACAGAGAAAAGATGGACATTATCAGGACAACCAGTCCAAGCTGCAAGAAAATAAGGACACCGGAAAGACAAAGAAGGATACTGGTAAGTGGTGCAACTTCCATAAGAGCCCTTGGCATAACACTGATGGTTGCCACTAAAAACATTCATTGGTGGCCGAAGTGAAATCCTTTGAATCAGATGTGGGTTCTGACTCTGAGTCAGAACCAAAAAGGGGAAGACAGATCATTGACGTGGAACCCAGTGCCACCATTTCTACCACCAAGCTCCAGCCTGGTGAACCAAACGAGTCAGAAGAAGGCAAACACCTTTTCCATTCACAAATGTGGGTACAAGGAACCCCACTGCACTTCATCATTGATAGAGGTAGCTAGAAGAACCTCATCTCAGCAGATGTCATCAAGCGACTGGCCCTGGGACAATGCCTCACCCACAACCCTACACCATTGGATGGCTCTGCCAAGGAAGCGATCTCTGCATCAACCAACAATGTTGATTGTCATATGACATCAAGCCCTTCAAAGACAAGGTATTGCATGATGTTTCTCCTCTCGAATTCTGTAATGTTCTTTTGGGCCAACCTTATTTATGGAAACGTCATGTTGAATATGAGTCTAGGCCTCATAGTGTTATTATTACTTTGAACAATAAATTGTACAGGATACTCGACAGTCCCTCCTAGTGCTATTTTCGTTATCTCTGCCAAGCAATGCAGGAAGGTCATCTCTCAGATCAAGAAATTTGTGTTCTTTGTGATTCGCTCTCAGAGTAAGAGAAAGATCACAGCTACATCCAGGGCCTCTGCGACCAATATCTCCACACAACAGAAGTAAGTGGATAAGGTCATGGAATAATTCTCAGATATCTTCTCCTCTCCTACCGGGGTACCTTTGCGCTACCAGGTCAAGCATCCCATCCATCTAACCCAGTGCACCGCTACCCAATGGGTCAGTCTAGTGCCACTCTCTGTTATAAAATAAGGAGATCAAGAGGCAGATCCAATAACTACTCCACAAGGGGCACATCCATCCCATCTCATTGCCTTGTGGGAGCCTAATTGTACTGGTGCAGAAGAAAGACATGACTTGACGACTCTGCATTGATTATCGGGCCATGTATAAAATTGCAATCCGGAACCGATACCCGATTCCCTGAATCGACGACCTACTTGATCATCTCATGGGGGGAAAATACTTCAGTAAGATTGATCTTAATTCTGGCTACCACCAGGTCCCAATAGAACAAACAGATGTATGGAAGACCACCTTCAAGTCAAAAGAAGGTCTTTTTGAATCGTTGGTCATTCCCTTTGGTTTGACAAATGCTCCAACAACTTTTATGAGGATGATGTACGATATCATGCGACCTTTCACTAGTACTTTTGTAGTGGTGTATCTGGATGACATCCTCATCTACAACAAGACTTGGGCGAAACACTTGCAGCATATTCAGCAGGTTCTACACACCTTGTGACAGCACAAACTATATGCAAACTTGGCAAAATGCTCCTTCGACATGGAGGGGGTCCATTAATTAGGCTACATCATTGATCAACATGGTGTGCATGTGGATCCATCCAAGATCCAGGTCATCCGTGACTGTCCAACTACAACCACACTCACTGAGCTTCGGAGCTTCTTGGGCCTCTCCAATTTCTATCACAGGTTCATGTTGGGATTCTCTCATATCACATCGACCCTCAGCCAAGTAACCAAGGGTGGAGGTAAGGAAAAATTTGTGTGGGGCCTATCCAAAAAAAAAGCCTTCGATGACTTGAAGCAACGTTTGTTCTCATCCCCAGTACTTTCATTATCGGACCTGCAACATCCCTTTGAGATCGAGACAGATGCTTCGGACTATGTTGTGGGCATTGTTCTCACTCAACACGGACACCCCATGGCATATCATAGTGAGACACTATCAGATGGTGTATGTAAGTACCCTACTTATGAAAAACAAATGTACTCCATTGTGTAAGCATGCCGCCAGTGGAGACATTACATTTCAGGGAAGGAGACATTCATCCACACTAATCACAAGTCATTATAGTTCATGCAGACCCAAGGAAAATTGCAGAATGATCGCCATCAGAAGTGGTCCACATACTTACAGCAGTTTCACCTCAACATCAACTATAAAATAGGAAGTACCAACCAAGTTGTTGATTGCCTCAACCGACCTCCATTCGCGGCACTCACCACGGTTCTAGACTCTTGTGGCCATGAGACCTTTGGATGGCCCCACCTCTATGAGGTAGACCCTGACTTCTCCACCACCTACCAAATGTTGGGACCAAACTCAGTGGTCGCTAATTTCCATCTTCAGGACATGCTATTGTGTCATCCAGGCCATCTATTTGTTCCATCAAGTGAGCACGTGAAGCGGATTTGGGAATCTCACTACAGTCGGGTGGCATGACACTTTGGTGTCGAAAAGACAGTGGAAGTGTTGCAGAAACATTTCTACTAGCCAAAACTTCGACAGGATTTCGGCAAGTATATCAGGTCCTGGACTTCTTGCGCTATTACCAATCCGACCACTAAGAAACAGGGCATGTACACCCCTCTACCTACTCCTGACAAGTTGTAGGAATCCATCTTAATGGACTACATGTCGGGCCTCCCATCCACCAAGAGGGAAATGACTATGTTTTTTTGGTTGTTGATCACTTTTCCAAGATGGCGATTATGGCCACCTACAAGAAGAACATCATTGTAGAGGCCATTGCCAAGTTCTTCTTTGAACGCGTCTAGGTACACTTTGGGATCACATCTTCAGGACGAGATATTGTGACGTCTGGACCATATATGTGTTCCATCAAGCGAGCACGCGAAGCTAATTTGGGAATCTCACTATAGTCAGTTGGTAGGACACTTTCGCATTGAAAAGACAATGGCAGTGCTACATAAACATCTACTGGTTGAAACTTCGACATGATTTTGGCAAGTATATCAGGTCCTACATTGCCTGTGTTATTTCCAAACCGACCATTAAGAAAAAGGCCTTGTACATATCTCTGCCTACTCCTAACAAGTCATGGTAATCCATATCAATGGACTACATGTCGGGCCTCCCATCCACTAAGAGGGGTAGTGACTGTGTTTTTTGGTTATTGGTCGCTTTTCCAAGATGGTGATTATGGCCGCCTACAAGAAGAACATCACTGCAGAGGCCACTGCCAAGTTATTCTTTAAACGTGTTTGGGTACACTTTGGGATCCCACAAACCATTGTCCCAAATCGGGACTTGGTTCCTCATCACATTCTGGTCGAGCCTCTGGTCACTACTGGATACCAAGCTCACCAAATCCACTTCCTTCCACCCTCAGACAAATGGCCATACTGAGGTCGTCAATCGGATGATCGTACATATCATGTGCATGTAAAATTAAAATCACCCCCGCACATGGGATGAGAGTCTTCGCTATGTCCAACATAGCTAAAACCGAGCCCTGCATAGCTCAATTGGCCACAAACCCTTTCAGGTGGTGTTGGGATTCCAACCATTGGGCCCCATGGATGTTGCACTACCCCTGGCGACCACCTCGGCCGACTCATCCCCTGATCCACCAGAAGCTGACAAAGCCACCCGGTTCATTGAGTGGATCTAGCACATCCACCAACAGGTTGAAGATATTTTATAGAAGTCCAATGCCAAGTACAAACAGTGCCATGATCAACATCGGGTGCCACATAAATTTCAGGTGGGCAAAAAAGTTTGGTTGCACATACAGAAAGAATGCCTTACAAGGCCCCATCAGAAGCTTCTCCCACTATGGTATGGGCCATACACCATCACCAATGTTATGGGTGACAATTGTTTTACACTCAACATTCCCCCTTTCCTTGGCCTGAACCCAGTCTTCAACGTGGCTCTCCTTCGGCCATATTTCCCACCATTATTGGACACCTCAGAGATAGCAGAGCAGTTGACACCAATAGAGATCAACCCTGACTGCATGCAATAGGAATCCAGTGATCATATTGTGGACACACAGATCAAGGGCAGCCTATAGCAAAGGATCCAACTTTATCGAGTTGTCAAAGCAGGGCAACTCTTGCACCAAGGCAAGTGGCTCACCCGGGGCCAAATTCAACAAAAGTTTCCTCATTTGGTGGGGGGACTCAACACAATGGATACCATTGCTTCATAAGTGGGGAGGATTGATTCAGATGGATGTCGGTGTCCTCCCACCTATTCCAACTGGTTCATTTTGGCAGTTTTTTTTCCTAGTTTTTGGGTCCCTGACTTGCGAGGCCATTTTGTGGCCCTAAACAACATTTCTAGGGCTCGCCACATTAAAAAATGACCTTTGATGGATAGTAGAAAAATGTGTATTCCTTAGATAGACCTTTCCAATGGGCTATTGTGCGCCTAAAACGAAGATTGTATGCAAAAGTTACAACCCGGGGAAGTTGATGTACTAACTTACCCAAATGGGGCCCACATGAATTTTGGCGCTTCATCAACTAGGGTTAGGTTTTCGGATGTCTAGGGTTTTTGGCATTCCTTTTTATTGTAAAAATGCCTTCAGAGCTTCATTGTAATCATATTCTTGTGAATGAGTGCAACTATCATATCTCTTCTCAGAGATAAGACGCCACCATTCCAACAAACTTGTTTTTCGTTGCATTTTACAGTTTCGGCTTATTTCCTTAATGAATAGAAAACCGATTTTACTGTATCTATGTTATTCTGTGTTAAGCATCTTTTAATAATATGTATTCATTTCGTTCTGCTCATAAAATACAGATCATAGAAGTAGTGAAGAAACTAGAAGGTATGGACTTGTCCATGCTTGCCAAATATGTGGAAGAACGATCTACTAAAGGAACTGAAACATTCCAACCAAACCAACCCTTTCAAAGGGAATCAATTGATTCCCCATCAATTCCTGGATCGTGCAAAATATCAAGGAGAAATTCAATATCAATAACCTCTAAGAATGTGGAACAGGGAGTAGAGACGTCCAATGTACCATCCACTCATGGGTCACAAGTTTCTTCCACCACCAGTACATGTTATGCATCTTGCATTGGTACATACGAAACCAAGGTAGAATATGATGTTGTTTTTTTGAATATCAGAATGACAGATGCCAGAAAAGTGTTCATGCGTAGGTAGAAGGAATCATGCCTTGAACGCTTCAAAGAGCATCTACATCTTCCATTCTTGAAGAAAGCCTTGCACCTTCAAAAACAATTCATCAATGACATGGAGACTGAATTTGGAATAGGTTGGTCAATAAAGCAGATAAAAAAACAAATGACTCAAAATTTCATGAGATTTTGTTGCAAACAAACGAAAAAGATAAAAGGAACTCCTCCCGAGCTAAGGAATAAAAGAAGGCCAATTGATGTAAGTGTGAAAGTATGGAAAGAGATTATGAAAGCATATGATAGAGAGAATGCACAGAGGAAGTTCGGTGAGGAGAGCATACAATTATTTGAATTTTCGACACTAGATTATTTCAAATTCATTAAACGATTTTTATATTTTACTCGAAGGCCAGGCTTGCCAAATTTCATGCCACACATCATAGTGGCCAAACAGGATTAGAAGCCTTAATATGCAATTTTGTAAGTCCTAGGAATATCTGAAATGATATTTTTTAAAAATTTTGTACAAAAAAGTAAATGATTGCATATTAATTACTTTAACTAGTCCATCTACCATGTTTTGACATGATAAACAATATGGCCATTATCCATCACAATACAAATTCCAGATGATACAGAAAAAAAAAGTGGTCTGATTTTGTTATCTGGATGGAGAATAAGGTATCATTAGTTGACTTTCAATAACTTAGTTGGATATTGCTATGTTAATATGTCAATTTTCATTTCTTGTGTTGAGTTGTTTATTTATGTGTAGCTTGAGTCAGAAGGCTCTAGTGAAACTATAGAAAAAAAGTTGGCCCCTTTTCTCTCTTTCTCTTATAGAGTCTCAAAAGAATGGCATGGTCAAATAAAATAAACGTTTGTATTGATCCTTTTTCCCTTCATGAGAAAATTTATCCTAATGGGGTTGGCATGGCTTGATAATAACAAGGACTAGAGTCCTCTAACTCAAATCCCCTATCATATTCTCACATTCATCCTTCTTATTTATTGGTGGGGTAAAGATAGAATGTAGCTCTCCATTTCAAGCAAATGGTGTATTTGGAGTGGATCTCATCCATAGGCCTTTAGGTATTTTATCAATAATTGGTAGCTCATATGTGTTGGGTATGTGTTATATTATTTGCATGTGTGTGTGTGGGCACGTCAGATATGACAACTACGTCTGGCGATCCCTCGTACTAGTGCCATGTTTGTGCCATGTGCGTCGGGCGCTTTCCTAGGGGGGTCCCAAGGGGAGGCAGGTATGCCCCCCCTGGTTACGCGCAGCGTTCGAGGCAACGCCCCAAAATTGTTTTTTGGGCGGTTTTTTCTATTTTTAGTGGATTTTGCTATTTTTAGCAGTTTACTAAAAATAATCCTGCTTTTAGAGATTAGGGTTTTGGTATCTACGGAATACCTAAAAACATTGTATATATTGTATAGTGAATGGTGAAATTTGAGATAATGAATATAAGAAAGGTTTTCCCAGTTGAGGGTTTCCGGTATAATATCTTTGTGTACTATGTGAACGAGCCATTGATTAAATTATGTTTTGCTTAAGAATCTATATGCATTTCTTTACTTCACAGGTTTAAAACTTACATGTGGTATCAGAGCTCATTTTTGGCTTCAGAGGGACGCCTTTGTTATTGAGGGTTTGGCTTGGTCTTGATAGATCAAGTTTATCTTGGGTCTGTGATAAACCTGGGTTTAGTGGGAGCTTTTGCAGTGGTGATTCGAGTATAGAAAGAGGAATGGAGAGCTCATCTAGAATTGAAATAGAGAAGTTCAACGGTAAAAACTTTGAGCTATGGAAGCTCAAGATGGAGGACCTTCTTGTTGACAAAGAACAATGGATCGTTGTGGATCCTAGTAAACATCCTACTGGTACACCGTCTACTAGCACACATGTTACTGGTACACAAACTACTAGTACACCAGCTACTGGTATGTCGAAGGAAGATTGGGAGAAGTTGGGCAAAAGAGAAAGGAGTACTATTCGACTTTTCCTGGCAGATTCGGTGTTGTTGAATGTCTCAGGAGAATCTACAGCCAAGGAACTATGGGATAAGTTGGGGAATTTGTATCAATCAAAGTCCCTGGTAAACAAGTTGTTCTTCGAAAGAAGTTATATCATCTTAAGATGGAAGATGGAAGTGCAGAACATCTAAATGCCTTTAATACTCTGGTAGTCAATTTGGATCTGTTAATATTACGATTAAGGAAGAGAGAAGATAAGTGTATTACTTTGTTATGTTCTTTACAGACTCTTGGGATAACTTTGGTTGTAGTAATAGATGGTACCACTCAATCTACGACTGAAGTATGAGGATAATAGTTGCATCCTTGTATTATCACGAGAAGGAGATGAGGCAAAAAACATGGATAGTCATAGCACATATGCTTTGTTTGTAAGAGGTCATACCCAAGAAGCAGGGGAACCACAGTAAGCTTAGCAAATGCCTTTAATACTCTGGTAAGTCAACTTGGCTCTGTTAATATTACGATTGCAGAAGAAGATAAGTGTATTACTTTGTTATGTTCTTTACCAGACTCTTGGGATAATCTGGTTGTAGTAATAGATAGTACCACTCAATCTACATTGAAGTATGAGGATGTAGTTGCATCCTTGTTATCTGAAGGGATGAGGCAAAAAAACATGGATAGTCATAGCACATATGCTTTGTTTGTAAGAGGTCGTACCCAAAACAGGAACCCTGGTAAGCCTTCGGGGTGGAGATCTAAATCTACAGGTAGATCTAAGTCTCCAGAAAAATATTTGAGGAAATGTTGGAAGTGTGGCAAAACAGGGCATTATAAGAAAGATTGCAAGTCTAAGAAGGTTGAAAAACCAAAGGGATCTGATAGTACCTCTTCCACAGAGGCGAAAACCTCCACTGAAGAAGGAGGTGATGTTTACTTGGCATTTACAATTACACATGCAGACCATGATGTATGGTTGATCGACTCAGGTGAGTCATACCATATGACTCCTCACAGGGAGTGGTTCTCTGAATATGAAAAATATGATGGTGGTGATGTATTCCTAGGAGATGACTCGATAGAAAAAATATTGGGACGTGGAAGGGTTAAGTTGCTGCTAAAATATGGAAGGATTAAGTTGTTGCTAAAATATGGAAGGATTAGAACACTTCCTGGGGTTCTGCACATTCCAAAACTAGCCAGGAGGCTAATATCTATAAGAAATATGGATGATGCAAGAGTGGATACTGTATTTGGAAAGAACACTTGCAAGATGGTACGAGGAACAATGGTGTTGATGAGGGGATTTCAGTGTGGAACTCTGTACAAGTTGTTGGGAATAACTTATACTAATGGGTGTAACAGTTCTGTTGTCCCATAACAGAGAAATAAAGAAGACAAGACCAATATTGTCCCTGGAAAGAAGACCATGTTGTGGCATTGAAGACTGGGACATATTGGAGAAAAGGGCCTTCGAACACTACACGGTAAAGGTATGGTTGAAGGTATGTCTAATTGCACTCTGGATTTTGATTTCTGTGAACATTGCATATATGGTAAACAAAATCGAGTAAGATTCCCATCTG
>SNQJ01S0017162.1:91630-118847 GCA_010110895.2 Picea sitchensis
AAATCTGTGTATTATGTTTCATTCATAGATGATTTTTCAAGGAACACATGGATTTATTTTCTTAGAAATAAATATGAGGTATTTGATAAATTTAAAGAGGTTAAGGATTTGGTAGAAAATCAAATAGAGAAGAAAATAAAGGTATTGAGAACAGATAATGGTGGAGAATTATGCGAAAATGAATTTGAAGAATTCTGTAATAAGTGTGGTATAGCAAGGCAAAAGACTACTCCATACACTCCTCAGCAGAATGGAGTTGTAGAAAGGATGAAAAGGACACTGATGGAAAAATCAAGGAGCATGCTCAGCGGTCTCAGGTTAGGACAAGAATTATGGGCAGAGGCAGTGGGTACAACATGTTACCCGGTCAATCAGTCACCTTCATCAACGTTGGATGATAAAACTCCACACGAGGTATGGTCTGGAAAGAAACCCTCTCTTCAACATCTTAGAGTGTTTGGTTGTGATGCTTATGTACATGCTCCAAAGGAAAATATAAGTAAGCTGGATAAAAAGGCTGAAAAGTGTATCTTTATTGGTTATAAAGATGGTGTGAAAGGTTATAATCTTTGGAACCCAAAAACCAAGAAAATTGTTTACAGTCGAGATGTTGTTTTCAGAGAGGTAAAAGATGTGTTCAAACAAGAATTCCTACCAATGCAAGACAAACCTAAGAAAATAGAGCTTGAGTTGGATGATGTAAAATCTAAATCATATGAAGAAGAGGAAGCAGAAGAAGAAGAAGAAGAAGAACCTCATACCCCAGTATTGAGGAGATTAGTGAGAGATAGAAGGAAACCAGAAAGGTATAGTCCACCTGATTTTCATTCCAATTTTGATTTATCTATTACTAATGATGATCCCAGAACTGTCAGGGAAGCAGTGAATTCAGAGGATAGTAAACTCTGGAAGAAGGCCATGGTTGAAGAAATGGATGCCTTAGATAAGAATGAGGCATGGGATATAGTTGAGTTTCCAGCTGGAAGAAAATATGTTGGTAGAAAATGGTTGTTTAAGAAGAAGTTTAATGCACAAGGTAAAGTGGAGAAATACAAAGCTCAGTTAGTAGCAAAAGGTTATTCCTAGGTAGAGGGAATTGACTTTGGTGAGATTTTTTCTCCTGTTGCTAAGCTACTTCTATTAGATTTATTTTATCTATTGCTGCTACTTTTTATCTTGAAGTGGAACAGATGGATGTGAAGACAACATTCCTACATGGGGATCCAGAAGAAGAAATCTACATGAAGCAGCCAGAAGGCTTTGTAGTGAAGGGAAAGAAAGAGCTAGTTTGTAAGCTAAAGAAGTCACTATGTGGTCTAAAGTAATCACCTAGGATGTGGTACCAAAATTTTGACACATACATCCTTGGATTGGGATTTGTAATAAGTAGGGATGATCATTGTGTATATTCCAAGAAGGTTGGTAATCACTTCATTTATGTAGTGTTGTATGTTGATGACATGTTGGTAGGAAATAACATGGATGTTATCAAAGAAGTGAAATTGCAACTATCCTCCAAATTTGACATGAAGGATCTCGGTGCTGCTAACTTCATTCTAGGAATGGAGATTAAAAGAGATCATGCAAACAGGAAACTCTAGTTGAATCAAAGAAAATATGTTGAGACAATATTGCAGAGGTTTAATATGCATGGAAGTAAACTAGTCAAGGTTTCTATTCCTATAGGTGTAAATTTATCTACAGATCAGTGTCCCAAGACACAAGAAGAAGAAGAGGACATGTCCCATGTTCCGTATGCCAGTGCAATTGCTAGTTTGATGTATGAAATGGTCTATACTAGACTAGACATTGCACATGCATTGGGAGTTTTGAGCAGGTATATCTCAAAACCAGGGAAGGAGCATTGGACAACAGTAAAGAGGGTCTTCAGGTATCTGTGTGGCACTACCAGTTATGGATTGTGCTACCAAGGAAGACCAGGATTGGACAGAGTGCTGGACATACATGGATTTGTTGATGCAGACTAGGCCGGAGATCTAGATCACAGAAGATCTACAAGTGGGTATGTGTTTAACCATAAAGACAGGTTGTAGTGGTACTCTCAACTACAGAAGTTGAATACATGGCAGCCACTCATGCAAGCAAGAAAGCAGTATGGTTACAAAGATTGTGTTCAAGTATTGGGTTGGTACAACAAGTAGTGAGATTAAATTGTGATAGTCAGAGTGAAATCTTCCTGGAAAAGAACCCATCTTACCATTCGAAGACAAATCATATTGATGTATAATATCACTTTGTGAGAGACATGGTTGAGGAAAATAAGGTGTTGCTCGAAAAGGTTGACACTTTGAAGAATGTTGCAGATTCATTGAAAAAGTCTATGAGCACAGAAAATCTCTCTTGGTGTAGAGTAACAATGGGCATTGCTGCCCTGGATTGTTGAGTATATAATCCCCTGGACCCCTGGATGAAAAGAAAACAACAAGTGGGAGAATGTTGGGTATGTGTTATATTCTTTGCATGTGTGTGTGTGGGCGCGTCAGATATGACAACTGTGTCTGACGATCCCTCATACTAGTGCCCGGTTTGTGTCGTGTGCGTCAGGCGCTTTCATAGGGGGGTCCCAGGGGGGGGCAGGTATTCCCCCCCTGGTTACGCGCAACGTTCAACACCGGGCATAGCCCCAAAAAAAATTTTTGGATAGTTTTTGCTATTTTTAGCGGTTTACTAAAAATAATCCCGGTTTTAGGGATTAGGGTTTTGGTATCTACGGAATACCTAAAAACATTGTATATATTTTATAGTGAATGGTGAAATTCGAGATAATGAATATAAGAAAGGTTTTCCCGGTTGAGGGTTTTCGGTATAATATCTCTGTGCACTATGTGAATGAGCCATTGATTAAATTTTGTTTTGCTTAAGAATCTATATGCATTTCTTTACTTCACGGGTTTAAAACTTACAATATGGGCCTTGTTCATATTTTCCCATATCTTTTATTTCCTTGAAACCCATGGTTTGGATCATGGGAAAGACCTATTGTTAGTTTTAGATTTCTCATGTCTTAGAAAAATCATATTCATCCTCATCATTATCATGTACCTCATGATGATTTTAACCCCCTTCTCCTCATCTAAAAGAAGGCATGTTTCCAATTATACTATGCCTCAGATCACCAAAACGCTAGTTATGTTGGACTCCTGACATCGAATTCTAGCTAGGGGGACCCCTCTCCTGTGATTATGTCGCCCTAAAAAATGTTTGTTAGAGGATCTCTGAAAGTAGGGTTTAGCTCAGTGAGGCACAATGAAAATCCGACACAGGGGGTCAACTTTAAAATATCATGTGTCAGGCGATTGTGGGAAACGAGCTCATGTGGGAGTTGGTCATACACACCTTCTAGAGCTTACGGAACTCAGTTACGTCGCTCGGTTATGATTTTGTGCCCCCAGACCCAATTTTGATTGTGTCCCTGAATGGCTTTAGGAGGCGAGTTTCAACTCGACATAACACCCAACCCTACCTCAGATCAACAAAATGCTAGTTGTGTTGGACTCCTGGCATCAGATTCTAGCTAGGGGGACCCCTCTCCTATCATTTCGGCACCGAGAAAAGTGTTTGTTAGAGGATCTTCAAAACTAGGGTTTATCTCAGTGAGGCACAATGCAAATCTGGCACAAGGGGTCAATTTTCAAAGCCCCTTTTTCGGGTGATTGTGGGCACCATGGTCGTGTGGCCATTGTTCATACACACCTTTTGGAGCTTACGGAACTCAGTTACGTCACCCAGTTGTGATTTTGTGCCCCCAAACCAAATTTTCGTTGTGTCCTTGAATGGATTCAGTAGGCGAGTTGCAACTCACCATAGCACCCAAACCGTTCCTCAGATCGATGAAATGCCAGTTCCATTGGACTCATGCCACTGGATTCCAACTAGGGGATCCCCCCTCCTATGATTCAGTCGCCCATAAAAGTGTTTGTTAGAGGATCGATAGAACTAGGGTTTAGCTCAGTGAGGCACAATGCAAATCTGGCAAAGGGGGTCAAATTTCAAATCCCCTGTGGTAGGTGATTGTGGGAACCGTGGTCGTGTGGGCATTGGTCATACACATCTTCTGGAGCTTACGAAACTCAGTTACGTCGCCCGGTTGTGATTTTGTGCCCCCGTACCAAATTTTCATTATGTCCCTGAATGGCTTCAGGAGGCGAGTTACAACTCACCATAGCACCCAAATCGTGCCTCAGACTGACAAAAATCCAGTTCTGTTGGAGTCCTGGCACCAAATTCCAACCCCTCTCCTATGATTTTGTTGCCAATAAAAGTGTTTTTTAGAGGATCTCTGGAACTAGGGTTTAGCTTAGTGAGGCACAATGCAAATACGACACAGGTGGTCAACTTTCAAAGTCCATGTGTCGGGCAATTATGGGCACCATGGTCGTGTGGGAATTGTTCATACACACCTTCTGGAGCTTATAGAACTCATTTACATTTCTTGGTTGTGATTTTGTGCCCCCAGACCAAATTGTCATCGTGTCCTTGAATGGATTCAAGAGGTGAGTTGCAACTCACCATAACACCCAAATGGTGCCTCAGATCAATGAAAGTCTAGTTTGGTTGGACTCCTGGCACTAGATTCCAGCTAGGAAGACCCCTCTCTTGTGATTCTATCACCCAAAAAAGTGTTTGTTAGAGGATATTTGGAACTAGGGTCTAGCTCAATGAGGCACAATGAAAATCCTACATAGGGGGTCAACTTTTGGGCACCGTGTTCATGTGGGTGTTGGTCATACACACCTTTCGAATCTTACGTAACTCAGTTATGTCACACGGTTGTTATTTTGTGCCCCTGGACCAAATTGTCATTGTGTCCCTGAATGGCTTCAAAAGGCGAGTTGCAACTCGCCATAGCACCCCAATCATGCCTCAGATCGACGAAATTCCATTTCTTTTGGACTCCTGGCACCGGATTCCAGCTAGGAATACCCCTCTCCTATGATTTTGTCGCCCAAAAAAGTGTTTGTTAGAGGATCTCTGAAACTAGGCTTTGGCTCAGTTATGCATAATGAAAATCCAGCACAGGGGGTCAACTTTAAAATCCCCTATGTTAGGCTATTGTCAGAACCGTGGTCGTGTGGACATTGGTCATACACACCTTCTGAAGCTTACGAAACTCAGTTACATTGCCCAGTTGTGATTTTGTGCCCCCGAACCAAATTGTCATTATGTCCCTGAATAACTTCAGGAGGCAAGTTGCAAATATCCATAACACCCAATTTGTGCCTCGGATCGACGAAAGAATTAAGAGTTTTTGATGCAGGCAGAGACATGCACGCAAATCGAGCGAATGTTTCACAATGACCAAAGTGAATTTGCACGCAGACCAAGGTGGTTTTTGCATGTAGATCGAGGTGGTTCTGAATTGGCACACATCTCGAGGCCGTACAGACTGTACAATCAAGGGTAGATTTGGGGATTGTGCCAAGAAGGGAATTCAGAGTCCAGTTTCTGAAATATATCAAGTTTATACTCAAAAGTCTTGGTTTTTCGCAAGGATTCCAGATCCAGCTTCAGTTTTTGCATTCAGGCATCCAGACAAAAAAGTGCTCACGAGACCTTCCAAATACACATAAAGGTATCCATGTTTATACTTAAAAGTCTCAGAATTTCATCTTGCAGTTGTTGTTGAAGTCTGTTACTGTATATGATAGACAGAAATCAGAAGTCACTTTGTAAGCATTTGAATACTTAATCTATCGGCCTTCCCATCTAGAAAGTGGCCCAGAGACATAGTCAGGAAGTCTGGTGAACTCTGTTACTAATTCTTTTTCATAGATGGTTTGCTTACATGTTTATGTGTTCATGTGCTTGATGGATTTTCTTTAATTTTTCATTTACAAAGATGGTTAATAGTTAAAAAAATTCACATGCAAATAATGGTTAAAGATCAAGTTAAATTTCAGATCAAGTTGGTATCAGAGCGAGGTTAACCATTGCTTTGTGAGTTGATGTTAACAAGATCCAAGCTTCAGCGTGGTGAAGGAGAACTTGAATAGTTCAATCCATAGATTGGATCAAGAAGAGGAAGGATGTCTTCACCAAAAAGAGAAGAAGCAACTTCTTCTATCCCTTCTAAAGGGGAATTTCTGAAATCTTTCATGAGAATGCAAACGATGGTAGAGGAGCTCTATCAAGATCGAAAGAAAGGTGAGCAAGGTGGACCATCTCATACAGAAGATAAGAAAAAAGGAGGTGATGAGGAACCCCCTAAAACCCCACCAACTTATCCATCTCTTCTTGATGGTTCTATTCCTTCTCCATTTGAAAAGAAAAAAACAAAAGTTGATCTTAATATGCCTCATTTAAAGCTTGAAATTAAGTTTGATTTACCTATGTATAATGGAGAACTTAATGCTGAAAAATTGGACAATTGGATCCGTCAAATTGAAGTTTATTGTAGGATTCAAAAGTTTACTGAAGATGTTGTTAAAATTCAGTTGGCTTCTCTCCGACTTGGAAAGATGTTGTTAAAATTCAGTTGGCTTCTCTCCGTCTTGGAGGGACTGCTCTCATTTAGAGGGAGAGCATATCTCAAGAGGATCTTTCCACAAAAGGAAAAATCATTTCCTCTTGGTATGAGTTCACTCAGCACTTAAAAGAATTTTATTCATTAGGTATATGCAACAAGCTATGATGGATTGAAAGAATTTGAGGCAAGGTAAGGGACAAAGTGTGAAAGAATACACACAAGAATTTCATAAAAGAGCATTGGTACTTGGTACACCTCTCTACACCTAGGAAACTATTCTCAAATATATAGGAGGACTGCATAGTTATTTCTTACACTACATGATATTGATGTTTAATACTTAATTACTATGATGAGGTGTGTTCCAAGCAACCTACACATAGATACAAAAGGGGAAGTAAATATCAAAGAGAACTTTTCCAAGAAATCTTTCAAACCCGATGGAAATAAGTTTAAAGGTAAATGGAAAAGTAAACACACAACTACTTTGAAGAGGGAAAGAGATAAGCCTACATGTACTCATTGCCGTATGTTGATCATGGATGCTGGCCCAAATGTTGGAAACTTCTATTCTAGCTCAAGCCGTAAAAATTTCGTAAGAAAGAAGACAAAAGACTACTGCAGCAGTAATCAAACATGATTTGGGATCAGACTCTAGGGATGAAACTAAGGTGATTGCCACAAAGCATCCAAGGTAATGTTTCTTCTTGTTCTATTTCAAGAAATGAACCTGTTGTCGATGAAAGAAAGAGAAGTGAGTTATTTCATATTAGATTTATCTCTAATCATACAAAAATTGAAACTCTTTTTTATAGTGGATCAAAAGCAAACCTCATTTTAGAAGAAATTGTTAAAAATTACAATTGGAAACTAAGTTACACCCTAAGCCATATCCACTTGGATGGGTATGTGATAATGCATGATTACAAGTTACAAAACAATGCAGACTTAGGTTTACCATCACTTGTAGATTTGTGGATGAGGTAGATCTAGATGTGGTTCCATTGATATCATGGTATTGTGTTTGGTAGTCCATATCTGTATGATATGAAGGCTATATTTTATAGGGAAGATAACATGTATCATCTCACTAAGGATGGTGTTGAATATATTGTTCATGCACATCGTGATGAAAGCTAATCTTTCTTTAGTTTTTGTAAATCAAATGAAGAGGTTAATAAATGCAAGTAAGAAATTTGTGCTTATGATATTCAAAGCAAAAGATGTTGAACAAACCGAATCCTTTAAAGGTTGTGATCCTAAACTTGAAAAGGACTTGATAAAGGTGGTATCTGATTATGATATTTTGTTTCAAGAACCTGAAGGTTTATCTCCTAAAAGGGAAATTCAACATGAAATACATTTGCATTAGGATGCACCTCTTCCTAATGTTGGTATGTATAGGTCTTCTATTATTGAGAATGCGGAGATAAAGAAACAAGTTCAGGAATTAATTGAAAAAGGGGCCATTCAACCAAGTTCCTCTCCATGTGGTTCACCAATTTTTTCGGTACCAAAGAAAGATGGCACACATACGCCATGTGTGTTGATGGTGGGCATTGAAACGTAATCACAATAAAGAACAGTATCCTTCCTAATTGATGATCTTTAGATCAATTAAAGAATGCACAATCTTTTTCACTAAGTTAGACTCAGAAGTGGTTATCATCAAATCCATATTCATGACAATGATATTTTGAAAACATATTTTAAAACCAAACAAGGATTGTATGAATGGTTGGTAAAGCCATCAAGTGTAATGCACTCCGCATATTTTATGAGGGTGATGAATGATGTTTTTATACCCTTCATTGATGATTTTTTCATAGTCTACTTAGATGATATTTTGATTTCACGAACTTAAGAGCATGTCAAGCATGTTAAACATGTATTGGATGTACTTGTAAGGGAAAATTTGTATTTAAAGATGTCTAAATGTGAATTTGGAAAGACATCTTTAGCATATCTAGGTTACATTGTAGGGGAGGTGAATTGAAGATTGATCCTCTAAATTTGAGGGTCATTGTAAATTGGCCTAAGACAAATAATGTAATGATGTAAGAATATTTTGGGAGCAACCCATTGAGGAAGTTCATTGCTAACTTCTCGGCTTCATAGCCCCTTACATGCCTTGATAGGGTTTGAACAAATTCTTCGAAGCAAAGGTAAGGCACAGGAAGGCTTTGACACACTAAAAGAAAAGATCAACACAACTCCAGTACTTGCACTAACGGATCTACAACAACCATTTGAGATAGAGATCGATGCTAATGGTTATGCAATGGGGGCAGTCTTAACGCAACATAAAAAACCAATATGCTATCATTCAAACTTTCTAAAAATAATCAACCATCCAACCTATGGCAAAGAGTTGTATGCATTAGTACAAAGTGTTAAAAGTGGAACATTACCTAATGGGTAAAGAAACAATCATACATACTTATCATCAACCACTACAATATTTACAATCACAAACTAAGCTACAAACAATCAAGGCATTTCCGGGATGGATGGGTTTTACAACAATTCTTTACTTGTTATTAAGTATAAGAAAGGAATTCAAAACAAAGTTACAGATATGTTATCTACACCTCCAACAAATGCTTCTATTGTTATTCAACAAAATCCTTTAGTTCATGCAAGCTATGCTGAACAATATATTAAGGATGAAGATTTCAAAGAAGTTTATGAATCACTAAGGCATGGTTATTAGAATGAAGAATTGAATTATCATATTGATGACAAGTTGTTGTATCATCTTGTAAAATCAGATCCTTTACCAAAGTGAAAGAGGATGTGATGTTATAGTCACACTTCTCTCATTTCAGCATTTGAGTAGGTAAACCAGAAAGCACAATTACAAAAAATTATTATTTACATATAGGGTTGAAGGTAGAGATAGATATTATTTCCCGATTAATTGAGGAAATATTAATATATGACCCATATGGGTCATATATTAATGACTCACTCACATTTAATCCCGAAAATAATATCTAATACAAAAAATTATGTTATTGGCCTCGAATGAATGAAATGCTATCCAAATATGTAAAGGTTGTGTCATGTGTGCAACAAGCAACCAAGTAACATAAAGTTAGGCTTGTACACTCCACTTCCAGCCCTTCCTCAATCCATGGAAAGTACTTCAATGGATTTCTGTGAGGGAGGTTTACCAATGTCTAGAAAAGGACATGACTATCTATATGTTGTTTTGGATCGATTCAATAAAAAGTGTATACTCATGCCTTGTAAAAAAGCAGATCACAACTGAGATGACTTCTCATTTGTTCTTCCAAAATGTATGGGTCCACTTTGGACTTCCAACATCCATTATTTCTGATCGAGATTCTTGTTTTCTTGGGAAATTTTGGTCATCATATGGGAACTTATGGACACAAAGTTGAAGAAAAGCAAAACATTTCATCCACAAACCGACAGTCAAACTGAAGTGGTCAACATGACTGTGGTACATCTTCTTCAAGGGTATTGTGCTAACCATCCCAAGCTTTGGGATGAACAATTGCATTATGTACAACATGCCTACAACAGAGCTATACACTCTTCTACTCAAAAGTCTCCTTTCGAGACATGTTTTGGGTACTTGCCAAAATCTCCTTTAGACTTCATTTTTGGGAAAGATACAGTGGAATGTGAACAGGTTGATGCAGATAAATCTCGAAGGTTTATTCAGTAGATTCAGGTAATTCACCAAGCAGTGCAGGAACAGTTGGAATCAAGTCAGGCCAAATACCAAAAAAGGCATGACAAGCATCGCATAGATCGTCATTTTCAGATTGGTGATCAAGTATGGCTTCATATCAGCAAAGATCGACTTCAAGGTGAAGGTAGAAGTTGAAACCTATCAGGTATGGACCCTTTACAATTTTGGACAAAGTTGGTAATAATGCTTTCCGGTTAGAATCGCCTCCTTATATGCAAATGTATTCAGTTGTTAATGTGGAAAACTTGAAATTGTATGAGCCACCTATGATTATAGACCAAGATATACAGGTTCAAGTACCTTCTATGGACGAGTTTTCTCCTGATTATCTTAATGAACTTCAGGAAGATGTAATACTGGACAAGAAGGTCAGATCGTCGCGAAGAGGAGACATGGATTTTCTTCGTGTGGGGTTAAAAGGAATGCATCCAAGCAAAGAAAGGTGGATAGAGACCCGAAGAGTGAGGGAATTATACCCTCACTTATTTTCTGAATGGTTTCATACTTTTTGTGGCCAAAAAGCTTTCCAGTGGGAAGGTTTGATCCAGATGGATCATCTCAAAATTAGATAGATTTAAAGTATTCAAATTGCAAATTAAAGCTTACAAAGTGGAAGAGCTCGTCAAACTTTCCGGTGATGTTCGTTTCAGGAAAAATGACCTCCAGATGACAAAGATATCAACAGTGGAAGTTTTCGTCAAAGACGGTTAGAAATGGTTTGAAAAAAAAAAGGGGGTGGTCAGCCCTTGACCTTGCCAACACCGAGGCCCCCTTGGTATTAAAACCATGTCATATATCCAAATGTGATATGTATTAAAACCCAAAATTGCACGCAACCATAATATATTAAAACCATGTCATAGATCCAAATATGATATGTATTAAAACCCAAATCCCACACAACCATAATATTAAAACCATGCCACATATCAAATATGATATAAAAAATCACCAATTACATGTGCGTGGGAGGAGAAGCCCGCAGGTTTGACCCTGGGACTTCGCCCCCATAACAACCACAACTACCAACGCACCACCGCTATGAGAGGTGGCAATGGGTGACATGAAAACCTTAAAAGGTGTCGATATGAACGGGATTTGTGTGGGTGCATGGCCTATGGCCCACGCCCCTTTTTGGGTTTGATTTTATTATTTAAATGAGGCATGGGCATGGATCCCGAGAAGAGTTTTTGATGCAGGCAGAGACAGGCATGCAAATCGAGGGAATGTTGCACAGTGACCGAAGTGAATTTGCACGCATACCAAAGTGGTTTTTGCACGTAGATCGAGGTGGTTCTGAATTGGCACGCATCCCGAGCCTGTACAGACTGTACAATCAGGGGCAGATTTGGGGATTGTGCCAAGAAGGGCATTTGGAGTCCAGTTTCTGAAACATATCGAGTTTATACTCAAAAGTCTCGGTTTTTCGTAAGGATTTCAGATCCAGCTTTAGTTTTTGCATTCAGGCATCCAAATAGAAAAGTGCTCACAGGACCTTCCAAATACACAGAAAGGTATCCATGTTTATACTTAAAAGTCTCAGAATTTCATCTTGTTGTTGTTGTTGAAGTCTGTTACTGTATATGACAGACAGAAATCAGAAGTCACTTTGTAAGCATTTGAATACTTAATCTATCGGCCTTCCCATTTGGAAAGTGGCCCAGAGACGTAGCCAAGAAGTCTGGTGAACTCTGTTACCCATTCTTGTTCATAGATGGTTTGCTTACATGTTTATGTGTTCATGTGATTGATGAATGTTCTTTAATTTTGCATTTACAAAGATGGTTAACAGTTAAAAAATTCACATGCAAATAATGGTTAAAGATCAAGTTAAATTTCAGATCAGGTTTTCATAAAAAATTCCACGATATCCATAGGAAATACTAACGATATTTTTCACACCGTATATCTCTAGAGTGATAACTATCTGTCGAACCACATCATTCAAAACAGGGGAGATTCCTCCACAGGTGACAATTGCTGCTTTCACTTCATTAGGATTGAAATAAATCTTTCGTTGAGGCCCAACACGATGTACCCATTGATGCACGAAATTGCAATCAAGGTCAACACACTCTGCTCTATAAGATGATGGTGTAGCATACTTGATGACCTTGAGTAGGACTCGGCCATCATTATGAACAAACATTTTTCCCATATATCCTGGTGGATATTCTACAACATCTTCTGGGAAAGGGCAGTTGCTCTTGATGCAGTATTCAATGAACTTTGTGTGGTCGCTTGTGCATTTTCTTCCATCGTTTGAAACCATATACAGAGTGAATATGACAACTAGAATCTCCTCGAATTATGAATTGTTTCTCGACTTTGACTGATCAAATGATACTTTAAGCATGCGACTCTCCACAGAGTGAGCTATGATAAGCATGTAAACATGTATAGGTCGTGTTCATCTAGCATGTGATATTGACCAACTTTGAGCACTAGATGTATCTTTTGGTGGCACTTGGCCTTAGGCATCTCCTCCTGGCACCTTGTGTTGAGTGACTTGACTGGGCTTGTGCGTTGTTGTTGATGGTAGTCAATAAGCTCAGAGATGTATATCTCTCATGGATAAAATAGTGTTATGTATGGTAGTTTATATACCCAAGTAGTTTCATAACATTTCGACGCATAGGGCACTATGTTCCCCTCTCCTTGGTGACTTGGATGGGCGTTTGTGCATTGTAATGTTGTGTTGTATGGCTAGTAGAAGTAAGTACTAACCTGTGTTGTATTTGATGGCAAGTGCTTGGATCGATAACCTATGAACTTGGTCTTTGATGCCTGATGGACTTAATTGGAGATTGGGTCTATGTGCCCAATAATTTTGCTAGAATAAACATTAGCACTGTAAAAAGGCCCAAAACCCAGATTTGCCTAAAAGGAAAAAAATATTTTTCACTTTTTTCTAAAGAACCCAAGATATAATGTTATCAATCCAAGATCATAACAACACATATAAAAATTGGCCTGCGCTATATAAAAAACATGTTTAAGTAACACTCCTTTAAAGTTTTAAACTTGAAGTTCCAAGTACTAGCACTTTTCGGTGCTACAGGAATAACTCCATTCCTACAACAAGGAGAAAATTGAATATTTAGTATCTAGATACTAATAGTGCCCCCAGACCAAATTGTCATTGTGCCCCTGACTGACTTCAGGAGGCGAGTTGCAAATCGCCATAGCACCCAAACCATGCATCGTATCGACGAAACGCTAGTTATGTTGGACTCCTGGCACCAGACTCCAGCCAAGGGACCCATCTCCTATAATTCTATCGCCCAAAAAAGTGTTTTTAGAGGATCTTTGGAACTAGGGTTTAGCGTAGTGAAGCACAATGAAAATCGGGCACAGGCAGTCAACTTTCAAATCCCCTGTGTCGAGCGATTGTGGGCACAGTGGTCATCTGGGCGTTGGTCATACACACCTTCTGGAGCGTATAGAACTCAGTTACGTCTCTCGGTTGTGATTTTGTGCCCTGGACCAAATTGTCATTGTGTCCCTGAATGGCTTCAAGACACGAGTTGGAACTCACCATAGCACCCAAACCATGCATCGGATCAACGAAACACAAGTTATGTTGGAATCTTGGCGACATATTTTAGGTAGGGGGACCCCTCTCCTATGATTCTATCACCCCAAAAAAGTGATTTTTAGAGGATTTATAGAACTAGGGTTTAGCTCAGTAAGGCACAATGCAAATTTGATACAGGGCATCAACTTTCAAAGCCCCTGTGTTGGGAGATTTTGGGAACCGTGTTCATGTGGGCGTTAGTCACACACACCTTATGGAGCTTACAGAACTCAATTACGTCGCCTAGTTGTGATTGTGTGCCCCCGGACCAAATTTTCATTGTGTCCCTGAATGGCTTCAGGAGGCGAGTTACAACTCGCCATAGCACCCAAACAGTGCCTTGGATCAACGAAACGTTAGTTATGTGGGACTCCTGACACTAAATTCTAGCTAGGGTACCCCTCTCCTTTGATTTCATCACCCAGAAAAGTGTTTGTTAGAGGATATTTGGAACTAGGGTTTAGCTCGGTGAGGCACAATGAAAATCCAACATAGGGGGTCAACTTTCATAGCTCCTTGTTGACGATATAAATCACAATGAGGATTTTGCTCGCAAAGCATTTCTAAAGCCTATTATTTAAAACCATGTTAATGATATATAATACTAGTAGGTGTGACCCCTTCTAGACTGGAGGATCAGAGATAGTCTTATCACATATTTTATGATATTGTTTCAATGTTGCTTACAGGGTTTTACATGATTTATGATGAAATATTGATTTTGTTTGTGACATAATGGCAAATGGATAATGCATTTTGTGTGTTGTTCTCGTTATTCTAAGCTCTAAGTTCCATATTATGAATGGATTATATTGATTGTTATTACAATTTCTATTGGCACCATGATTCATTACCTATTACACCTGCACATGACACATGTTAGTATCAACAAGAAATAAGAGAAATGGAAAGGGACTTATGGAAAAAATCCAAGAAAGGTAACTATAATATACTAAGCTTTGATATACTATGTGAAAATGAAATTAATGTTAGTCCTAACTAGCAATGTTAGTGTTTATATGAATATTATTGAGTTATATCGGGCACATTTGATATATGTAATAGTATGGTTTTGGCAATGGTTAATATGTTGTGGGGTGGCACAATTGGAAAGCAATATGTGTAAGTTTCGATGCATGGAATTAATGACATGGATTAATGGTATGGATTGGCTGGTTGTCGTGTACTACAAAATTGAATGAAATGGAGGATGGAAGAGACGTGCAGTAAATGCACGTCACTCCATACTTCTCCCACTGGGTCGTCACCCTATCATGGTTATTGTTCATTTAGTTTTTTTGTGGTTAAGCTCCAAGATTCGGGTGTGGAAGGAACTGCTCGACCAACTCGAATTTTTAAGGCCATTGGTTACAAGTATGGTTCTTTTCGGCCATCCATGAATTCTCTGTGTAATAAAATAAATGTTGGCTCAGTAATGTGTTGGTCTGTGTTTTCTTGAGATTGACAACTGTGTAAATGCGTGAGTGTTTTCTTTGGAATGACTGTGTGTGTTATTCGTTACAAATGGAAAAATTGATGGTTGAAGTTGTGATTTCTTTGGCTTTTCTGTGTGGTGGAAAATGTGATGGCTCTCTGTTGTCCTTATGGGTATTTTGTTGGAGGGTTTTACTCTGTTTAGATTTGTTTTCCGCCTCCTCACAGTTATGGTAACCATATCTGGTTGTATTCGGTGCTATGGGGTTGTTGTGTATATTTAGAACCACCTTTTGGTCATTGTATATCTTTTCACCTAGTCGTGGTCTTATTTTGTGGTATCGGCATCAGCACAACTTGATGTGGGGTGGCCATTATGCCAAGAAGTATGTTTTAGGGTTGTTTGTGGTACTCGGGGTTTGCATTTCCATCGACATTGTTATAAGTGGTTCGACTCTTGAGAAGAGAATGAGGGTTATGATTTTGCGCGTTCTTGGTATTGGTTACTATCCAGTGAGCAATCGTTTCTCCTCTGCATCATTGTCTACCCTACCTGGTGGAACTGTCACCATATTTTACAAAGCTAAGGGTTATAAGGCTTGTGGTTCCGCCGTGCTTGTCTTGAAGGTTTCTCAACTACTGTTTATTTGGTCGACTTCCAGTCTCCCTGTGTTTGTGACTGAGTGAACCCTTGATTATTTCTTATGATCATTGGTTACAGAGCCCAATTTTGATAAACTCAACCAGTCGCACTCTGTCGAGTATTTTGTTGATTGTCATAAGTTTGTCGAGTAGTATTGATAGTGGCTTGATTATTGGCTCATCTCTATTTGATCGAGTTGTTGGAGAGTTGTAATTGGAAATGATAATTGGTATACAGTCGTTACCTCCTTTTGTTGTGTCAGTTGAATTGATAACTCAACATTGTTATAAATTGATTGATTAGGAGTAAACAATAATGTACAATTAGAGAGATGCCTCTTTTTGTTATGCATTGGTCTATGTGTTCCTCCAGTGTGGTATCAGTTGAAGTTCGTGGTTTCTTTGTGTTTAATTTTTCCCAATCGGGATCATTACAAATTTGAAATTTGATGACTGGGACTTGGTTGTTTACTCTGTATGGTTATAGAGACATCATGCATCATTTTGTTTTATTGCATCATCATAGATGAATCATGTGGTTTTTGTAGTATGGTTTCATTGCAAATTTATTTGTTAATGTTGTCAAAAGAATGGAATCAGGCATGTTTTAAAAGAGTCTGTTCAACTCATGAAAGACTTGTGTCTATGTTTGATTTGAGGATTTAGAAATTATGGACAGTGGTTGATATTTTTATATGCTAAATAGAGTTGAAGAAATATGACTGTGTGTTCCTTGGGATTTTGTTTTAAATATAAAATGGAAGAAAAAAAAGGAAACAAAATTATTTTTAACAAGATGTTGGAAAGGCATAGTGATTCTGAGTATGATGATACACTGTGTTAATGAAAAATGTTGAAGATTTAAATGTGGGACAATGAGCAAGTTTTAACACACAGTAATTTTTTAATTGGTTGGATCGTTTGCATTAAATACATAATTGTTTTATGGATTACTTAATTGATTTTACGAACAATATTCGCTCTCTTCCCTACCATTATTTTGTTTTTTGCACATTACAATCCCCTCGCCTTCCCATATTCATTATCCACTCCCTGTTCCTAAAATTTAATTATAGTTAAGATAAATTATGTATTATGACAGTTAAAGGATCACAGGGATGAATTGCAGTGATGTGTTCTTTGGTTTTACGATACAGTTGATTGTTTGGTGTCTGTGAGCAGTAATCATGACCTTTTCCCCCTCATTTTAACATTTTTCGCTCATTACAACCCCCTCACATATCCCAGAACCCTTGTTCATCCCCTGCTCATTGACAACTATGAAACGATTTATATGGATTGGATTGCATGAGTTTGATATGTTATTGAGCCAAATTTAATTTCATATTTAAAAGAGTTGTCATGTATGGTTGTTAAAGAAACTACTTGCTAATCAATAATGCATACAGGAATGATCTTTTTCAACAGAGGTAGCCATGGCCAGGCTAACCAAGGAAGTGGAAATTGGAACAAGGGCCCTAGAAGGCCAAGATTCTCTATACACTTTGATGCAGACTCGCAAGAGTTAGGCCAGCTATTTTAAGCTAGATTTTTTAACTGGATTGGGCAAGGAGTGGTCCAACCTAGGCTTGAAAGGCCTCCCTTCCAAGCCCCATGGATCCCTAGTATCCCAGTTCCCCCTCATGTCTCACTGGAACCTGAAGTCCCTGAAAACAACGGATGGCAAGAGATTGTCCACCCGACAGTCTTCCAACATTGTGGCTAGCCTAACTTATCTCTACCTGCTCCTCCACCTGTAAATAAAATTTCCCAAGCTTCCCATGTCCACTAACCAATACAATCTTCTCATGCAAGAAAAAGGTTAAAAACCAAGGCCCACCATGCTCATGACAAAGGAAAAGTCGTTGTTGCCCCTTCCTCACCCTCAAATGACTCTGCCAAGTCTATGTCCTCCCGCATGCATTTGAGGGATGATTGCTCTCATGTGATTAGTGAGATTAGGCCTAAAGGCTCTACATATCCTAAGGAAACTTCAAAGAGATCAAAAGATGACAACAGCAACAAGGGAAATATTGCCTCCCAGAGTGGCAAATATGGATTTTAAATATTTTTATTTTTATTGATTGTTGAGAACAATTGACTTCTAAGATTTTGGACAGCACACTATTTTTGGATATATGGGTTTTTTGGAAATAATTTCAATTAACATTGATATAAATTGTCAAATATGAAAGTGATGATGGGAGTCACAAGGAGAGATGTTTTGTTTGATTAACTAGTTGTGTTATGATTGTTAAAAAACTAAAGGGAGTCACAAGGGGTCCCACCTACTAGTTATTATTTATTAAAAACCCTTATTATGATTTTATTACTTTTCCCCCTTAACTAAAAGTTGGTTGAGTTTTAGTTAACTTAACTAAAGAAGTAGTTCAACTACTTCAACCAATTCTAAATTGCTTAAAGGAAAAAGGAAAAGGAGGAACAAGAGGAGAATAAAAGGAGAAGCATACTAAGGTTTTCTCTTTGAGTTTTGTTGAGATAATTCAGTTTTCATTCATTCCTTAATTCATTAGAAGCCTAATTATTTTTTATGATAGAAGGGTCCTATTGTAGACAACAAGATTCAGGGTTGAATTACATCATTCAGACACTTGTTTCTCAGAGGTGTTAATCTATCTTTGATAGTCTGTGTAGACTTGTATGTTTGTGAATTAAATTTCATGACTGAGAAAGGCTATTGTGCAGAGTTGAGTGGGCAGTAATCCATGGCAAGTTGATCCATCTTTTAAAGTTTAGTTTTTTACTTTCTGTGAAAAGTCCTTTCGTCTGTTTCATCGGGGACATCTAAGTTTGACTTTGGTCCAAAACTTCCTCGGGGAATTTTGTAAAGAGAACAATTATTTTGATGAATTGGAGTGAAATAAACGATTGCTTTATGTCTCACCTGTTTTGATTATTGACTTGGTGTCTTTGCTTTTGTCTCTATATTTATTTCAGCATCTGTTATGTTCAGAAAATTACATAAATAATGAATTTTTCAGCAAGCTTTTATTTATAAAAAAACTAGCCTAAGCACTTGTAATCAATACTTGTGAATTAGGATACCAATTTCAATGGCTATAAACATAGGGTGACATTCCCGTCTATCTTTATTTACCCAAGTGGGATCTGAAAATGTTTGAGTAATATTATTTCTTATCTTTTTCCTCAACATTTACTTGACGACCATACTGGGGAGATGTTCAATATCTCTCTAGTTGATTTTTATGCTTGATTATCATCGAATACATCTATTTTTTTGATATCGATTCTTTGACTGTTTTATTTCTTAATGGTTGTACATGTTGCAAGGCATCCCAATATTGAACCCGATCTTCAAGATCAGACCAACATTGCTTTGAATTTGTTTAACATCATTTTAGACACTGCTAATACTCAGGTTGATCTTAATCATTCATGGGCAGCAATTGGACGAGACATTAGTTCCCAAGAAAGTTGGGAAGATAGACATAGACAGCCTAGAAAGAAGCAATAACCTTTGTGTTCCTTCAGCTTTGGCCTTCCTTTCATGTCCTTAGACTCTCGTGTTTCTAGGAGAAGAAGAGGCTTATCACCTGAAATTAATCCTATTACTGAAATAGGGAGAAGGAACGTTGTGTTATCAACCCAACAAAGTGTTCTAAGGAGAACATTGTCTAATTAATCCAGTTCGTCTTTTTCTCCCTTGCCTATCATCCACAAGATGGCATCTAGTGGTGGCTCTGGTGGCACTGGAAGTGCTTCCTTTTCTCATTCTTTAGCTTCGTCAGCAATTGGTAGCTTATATAGCCACCATATCCCTGTCCAATCTACCACAAACCCCACCAAATTCATAAAAAAGTATCGGATTTTTCAGTTTGAAGAAGACACTACAACCACACCATGGGATGTTTCCTCTTCTGTTAACCTAGCACCTGCTACTCGTCCACTTCCTAAATTCAAAGAACATCTTCCCAGGTTTTCAGGAAATAACACTATCACTATAAATGAACACCTGGTGGAATTTTCTAATGCATGTCACAACATAGGATCCAATGACAACAATACTTGCATGCACCTATTTGTCAATTCCTTGGAAGGAAAGGTTGTGGCCGATTTCTTTGACCTTCCTCCTAATATTCTGTCTACTTGGGAGGAGTTAGTATATTGGTTCAAATCCACTTATGGGCAATCTAAAAGCCCAGTTGAGAAGTTACGAGAGTACAATAATATCACCTATAAGGATGGTGAGACCATCAAGTCCTTCAACTTGTGTTTCACTAAGTTATACAATCAAATCCCTAAAATCATTCGACCTCAGAACCTAGCCGCTTTCATGCATTAATATAATGCATTACCTTCCCCCTATCATCATAGGCTTGAGTAAAAATCCATTGATAACCTCGATTCCGCTCTGCATACTTGTTTAGAGTATGAAGAATAGCTTGAAAGAACAGGTCTTCCTTAGGGATAATCAGTTAAATAAACATACATGTCCGCCCTCTTACAACTTATGCAAGACATGAATAATCGTATGATAACGTATGAGTGAAAGGGAAATGTCTCCCCTCTCACCCCTGGAGCTTCATCCTCTTCTGCACCCCACTTTAGGAATCCAATTGAAAATAATTTCTAGCCTAAAGTTATCATGCCTCGAAATTGGTGTAAATTTTGTGAGAAACACCATGAGGAAACCACATGTGAGGTAAGGAAGAGTGTCAGAGATAAGATCTTTGGTAAAAGACCAGAAACGGCCATCATTGTCCTAGATTTTGCAGAGTCAGAAGATGTTATGATCATCAATACTAGGAACAAATCCTACGCTCCCAAAGGAAAATATGATCCTCCCCACAATTCTTCTATCCCGAGCTCATCCTCACTAGTTGCTACTATTCAGGTTCCAAAGGTTCCTAACAGTCAAAGAATTACCTCCTCTCTCCCCTCTTCCAAATACAATATCCTAAATCAGTTGGCCAATATCAAAGCAGATGCAACCCTTCTGGACATGGTTACCATCCCTGGACAACATAGGCATCTGAAACAATTCATGGAAGGAAAAGCTTTCGTTGTAGCCAACCTCTCTGAAGAGGTAAATGAAGAGGATTCATCTGTAAATAAAGTAGGTGTACATAACTTTAGATACCCTGTAAAAAATCCCCCTTTTTATATTTCTGTAAAGATTATGGACAAGATCACCCATTGTTGCCTCATTGATGGTGGTTCGGGCCCAAGTGTGATGTCGAAGATTATTATGGAAGAGCTAGGATTGTCTTGTACAAATGAAAAATCCAAAATCATGCTCTCTTATAATAGTCTACAACAAATGACCATAGGTGAGATTAAATATGTGACCTTATTTTTGTGCGTACACCTTGAAATAAGGACAACCCTTAGTATTTAGGTAATTGATATGCCAGTAAGAAATTACTCAATCATCTTGGGAAGAGATTGGCAAGCTTTGATGGGTGGATACTGTTGAAATAATGTAACTACAAAGTGTATTCTAATTATTATTGATATATTATTCATTGGATCAATCTCCATTGCAGATTGATCATGTTGGCTATTGTAAAGGACCAAATCCCCTTTTGCGGATTGGTCAAAATATAATTGTAATAGGCAGAAGAAGAAGTCTTCCCCAGAATATACTAAAGGTGGTTATAACCACCCAAAAGGAGAAGTCGGCCCTACCAGTGAAGAGACACTTCCACACGTGCCAGAATTGTATAAATAAGGAGGCTAGCGCCTCACTTAGACACACACTCACTTGTTCATTGAGAGACAAGTTTCAGAGTTGCAGTTGGAGAAGAGACAGAGAGAGAGGCGCATCCTTGGGAGAGGAATTTCTATATTTGTTTGAGTTATCTCTTTGCATTGTATTGGCTATCTATAATAAGGAAGTTTTGTTGGGTTTTCTCCCCCATGAGGGTTTCCCCGAATAAATGATGTGTCTCTTGTGATTGTGTATTTCTTAGTGATACTACCTTATGCTATTGTTATTTATTGAAATGAAAAGAACTCTAATAATAGCTTAAACATTAACATGGTATTAGACATAAGCTGAAGAGAGCATCTTTCACAAGAGAAAGTGAAAAGCGTCACTGTTGTCGTACATGCAAATTAGGGATTTTTGTTCGTGGGGTGTTTTAGCCCTAAAACCATATAGAAAAGTGTTCCCTTCCTCAAGGATCACTTTGGCATCATCAACGCAAGTTTTTAGTGGCTAGATCTCCCGAAACGTGAAACCCTAGTTTTCACAAAGTACCAGAAAACCAGAGTACCAGAAGTACCAGAGTACCAAAAGTACCAGAAAACCAGAGTACCAGAAGTACCAGAGTACCAAAAGTACCAGAAAACCAGAGTACTAGAAGTACCAGAGTACCAAAAGTACCAGAAAACCAGAAGCACCAGTCCATAAATCTATAGATCAAGTTTGACGGGGTAAAAGTTGGACTTTCAGGAATCTAACTGCACCGGCTTACTCGCCTTAGCTCAGCGCATCTATCCCTTGGATCAGAATTTCAAAATTCAAAGTTTCAAAAATCAGGGTTTCCTCATAAAACCCTAAGTTGCAGTTGCAATTGCAGTATCAGTTGCAGTTGCATCCATAGTACCAGTTGAAGCCACCCTTGAAGTTCTTAAGAGTTGGTAATGATTACTGTTGCTGCCAGATGGAGCCACTACCTGCAAATTCTATCAGAGGTATGTACTCACATATGTTTAAATGGTTAAACTTTAAAGAGTATTTGCATGAGAAGGGATCTCTTGTCATAGAAGGATCTCAAGATCCAACACATTTAGAGGAATGATGCAACCCAGGTGTGATTATTCTGATATGCATCTTTTTTTTATGACATTATTTTGATCAGTGTTGCATGACCATCATTCTAACCTTTGATCAAAATCTGAGTCAAGGTATTAGATGGATTAAAATTTGAGATCATATAGATTATCCTCTAACCCAACCTTTTGTCAAGATAGCGTATTGTCTCAATACAGAATACAGGTTGAAGAAATCACTCGTCATCTTGAGTGAAGGAGACTTGGAAGAAAAGCAAGCAGTCACTCTTGAGGACAAGGCTCCAGGTCCTAGGAGAAACCTCGTGTGTTAGTTCCAGTTTTCCATGGAGGAATGTTTGATCACAACACTATGAGAGTGTTGACCTCATTTCGTATTGTATTCCTTACCTTTAATCTTTGCTTCAGACAAGTTACAAGTGATAGCTCCAAAGGAGATACTGTGATGATTGTTCGTGCTATTGCTTAATATTATCAAAAGGATATTACTCTTGTTTGTTGTTTTGTTGACCTTGTTCCAGGTCATAGGTAATAACCCCGAGGAAGATATAATGAAGGTTGTAGAAGGAAACGTACTAAAGGAGAAACCATAAATGAAGCAATCATCATTGGAAAAGAAGAAAATGGCTTGTATAAGCTAAAGGGTCACTCAAAAGCTGCCATGGCCCACGCCATTGAGAATCCATGTGAACTTTGGCATAGAATATTAGCTCACATCAACTACAAGGCGCTACCATACGTATGCAAAGTTGTCATAGGTCTATCAGAGCTCAAGGTTGACCATGAAGGCGTGTGCAATGGATGTGCACAAGGGAAGAACATCAAGAACTCTTTTTCGAAGAGAGAAAACAAAGTAGGAGGATTCCTAGAACTCATTCATTTATATGTGTGTGGCCCAATGCCATCGTCCTCCATTAGTGGGAATTCAAATCCTTGATAGAAACTCTTTCTAAAAGAAAGATCAAGATACGTAGGTCAGATAATGGAGGAAAATACACCTCAAAAGAGTTTGTGAACTTCTGCAAAGATGTTGGGATCAAGAGGGAACTCATTACTCTGTATAATCCTCAACAAAATGGTGTAGCTGAAAGGAAGAACAGAATGATAATGGAAGTCTTGAAGACCATGATCCATGATCAAGATCTTCCAATGTGATTATGGGAAGAAGCAGCAATGACAATCGTATATGTGCAAAACCAATTGTCCCATAGTGCACTTGGGTTCAAGACCTCGGAAGAGATGTTCACTGGAAAGAACCCAGAGGTAAGCCATCTCAAAATATTTGGTTGCCCAATATTTATACATATTCTGAAAGAGAAGAGAAACAAGTTGGAACCCTTAGGAAAGAAGGGAATATTTGTGGGATAATGTGAGGTCTTCAAGGCCTTCAGGATTTATATACCAAGTCACCATCACATTGAGATCAACAGGGATGTGACCTTCGATGAAGATGAAATGATCAATAAATTGAGAAGATTCCATCTTGAAGAAGTATATGAAGAGGAACCCATAATCCCCAAAATTGTAGAATCAGTGAGGGAGGTTCCCAAAGATGCAGAACCAGTGAGGGAAGTCATAACTTCCCCCGATGAGGAAATTCTAGAAGATCATGACATAGTATAATTTCAAGAACCTCCTCAAATGACGATCTCCCGTAAAATAAAACCTTCTTGGGAAAGAGATCTTATTCAAGATGGAGAGAAGTATGGTGTTCCCTAAGGAATCACAAGACAGGTGAAGAGACCTAATCCATTCTCCAGTTATATGGCTTTGATGTGTGATCTCCTAGAGAAAGAGCCTACTTCCTTTGAAGAATCCATTTAGAAGAAAGAATGGGAATATTCCATGACAGAATAATACCAATCCATAATAAAGAACAATGTATGGGAAATAGTTCCCAGGCCGAAGAGCAAGGATGTGGTATCTTCCAAAAATGGCTCTTCAAAATAAAACATGCTGCTGATGGAAGTATTGAGAAGTATAAAGCAAGATTTGTCGCTCGTGGACTTTATCAAAAGGAAGGAATTGTCTATGAAGAGACATTTGATCTTGTAGCCAGATACACTTTGATCAAAACCATCATATCCCTTGAAGCTAAGATGAAGTGGAAGTTACACCAGATGGATGTAAATACAACTTTCCTAAACAGTGGCATCGAAGAAGAAGTGTATATAGAGCAAACTCAAGGATTTGAAGTTGAAGACAGGAAGTCTCATGTCTGCAAGCTGAAGAAGGCTCTGTACGGATTGAAGCAAGCTCCTAGAGCTTGGTATGGCTAGATAGACAGTTTCCTGACGAGCTTGGACTTTACCAAGAGTAAAGAAGATTATAACCTTTAATTCAAGGCTATGAACGATGAGCCAGTGATATTATTGATGTATGTGGATGACTTATTCTTAACTGGAGAAGAAAATCTCATCATTTAATGTAAGAAGAGGCTCACCTCAGAATTTGAGATGAAATACCTTGGCCTAATGCATTATTTCTTAGGTCTTGAGGTATGGCAGAGTCCAGAGAGGATCTTCCTTAACCAAGGGAAGTATACAGTTGAAATCTTGAAGAGATTCGACATGTTAGAGTGCAAGTCCATGAATACACCCATGGAAACAAAGATGAATTTGTTGGTCGACACTTCGTCAGAATTGATTGATGCCACGCTGTATAGATAGATCATTGGATCGTTGATGTACCTGATGAACATCAGACTAGATATTTGTTTTGTCGGGAACACCTTGAGTCAGTTTCTAGTAGAACCCAAACATGTTCACCTAGTGGTTGCAAAACATGTGATGAGGTACCTTAAGGGTACATTAGATTGTGGTCTCAGTTATGATGGAGATCATGATTTAACATTGAGTGGGTACACTAATTCAGATTGGGCTGGAAGTGTTTCTGATAAGAAGAGCACTTTAGGATGTCATTTCAGTTTGGTATCAGCCATGATCTCATGGCAGAGTAGGAAGCAATCCAACATTTCTCTCAGTACAATGGAAGCATAATACATTGATGCGTGTTCTGCTAGCTGGGAATCTATATGGCTGCGTAAGTTGTTGACCGATTTATTTGACCTAGAGATCGAAGAAACCACGTTCCTATGTGACAAACAGAGTTGCATAAAGATGACAGAGAATCCTGTATTACATGATAGGTTGAAGCACATAGAGATTCGATATCATTACATCTGTGACATGGTGCAGCGAGGAGCCATAAAGCTCTGGTATGTTAGAATGGATGAACAGGTTGCCGATGTGTTGACCAAACCTCTATCTCGTGTAAATTTTGATAACTTTCGAGATAAGATTGGTATAGTCTGAAAGAACCTTCCTCGAAAAGGGGAGTAGTGTTGAGATGAGATGTGACTAGTACTGTGCTTCCAACTTGATAGTTGTAACGTAAAGCCATTCTAGTATCTTGCTTCCAGCTTTATTGTTGTGACGTAAAGCAAAACGATGAGATGAGATGTGACTAATACTGTGCTTCCAGCTTTATAGTTGTCACGTAAAGCCAATCTAGTATCTTGCTTCCATCTTTATTGTTGTGACGTAAAGCAAGACAATGATATGAGATGTGACTAGTACTGTGCTTCCATCTTGATAGTTGTGACGTAAATCCAATCTAGTATCTTGCTTCCAACTTTATTGTTGTGACGTAAAGCAAGCCGATGATATGAGATGTGACTAGTACTGTTCTTCCATCTTGAAAGTTGTGACGTAAAGCCAATCTAGTATCTTCATTCCATCTTGATTTTTCTAACGTAAAGCAAGATGAGTATCTTGCTTCCAGCTTGATTGTTGTGACGTAAATCAAGACGAGTATCTTTCTTCCATCTTGATTTCTGTGACGAAAAGCAAGATGAGTACTGTGCTTCCATATTGATAGTTGTGACGTAAAGTCAGTCCAGTATTGTGATGATGAGCCATCCTCGTGTTGTGATGATGAGCCAACCTCGTGTTGTGATGATGATGTATTAGTTTTATACTAATCCATATTGATGCAGATGACGATTGCATTCCTTTGAGAATGACGATGCTACCGATGAGAAAACTTCTGATGATTTATAGATACGCCAGTCAGTGTTCAAAGATGATATTGATGATGTTGTCCTCCTGATGTTGTTGATGATGCAGTCCTCTCTCTCGCCTGATGCTTTTACAGAATACCCTTCTTGTTAAGGGGGAGTGTTGAAATAATGTAACTGCAAAGTGTATTCTAAATATTATTGATATATTATTAATTGGATCAATCCCCATTGCAGATTGATCATGTCGGCTATTGTAAAGGACAAATCCCCTTTTGCGGATTGGTCAAAATATAATTGTAATAGGCAGAAGAATAAGTCGGCCCCAGAATATACTAAAGGTGGTTATAACTACCCATAAGGAGAAGTCGTCCCTGCCAGTGAAGAGACACTTCCACACATGCCAAAATTGTATAAATAAGGAGGCTAGCGCCTCACTTAAACACAAACTCACTTGTTCATTGAGAGACAAGTTTTGGAGATGCAGTTGGAGAAGAGAGAGAGAGAGAGAGAGAGAGAGAGAGAGAGAGAGAGAGAGAGGCGCATCCTTGGGAGAGG
>SNQJ01S0017162.1:126807-163111 GCA_010110895.2 Picea sitchensis
CGATAAAAATCACAATGAGGATTTCGCCCGCAAAGTATTGCTAAAGCCTAGTATTTAAAACTATGATAATGATATATAATACTAGTAGGTGGGACCCCCTTGTAGACTAGAGGATCAGAGATAGTCTTATCACATATTTTATGCTGTTGTTTCAATCTTTCTTACAGGGATCTACATGATTCATGATGAAATATTGGTTTTGTTTGCGACATAATGACAGATGGATAATGCATTTTGTGTGTTGTTCCCGTTATTCTAATCTCTAAGTTCCATATTATCAATGGATTATATTGGTTTTTATTACAATTTCTATTAGCGCCATGATTCATTACCTGTTACACCTACACATGACACATGTTAGTAGCAACAAGAAATAAGAGCAATGGAAAGGGACTTATGGAAAAAATCCAAGAAAGGGAACTATACTATACTAAGATTTGATATACTATGTGCAAATGAAATTAATTTTAGTCCTAACTAGCAATGTTAGTGGCTATACGAATATTATTGAGTTATATTGGGTGCATTTGATATATGTAATAGTATGGTTTTGGCTATGGTTAATATGATGTGGGGTGGCGCAAATGGCAAGCAATATGTGCAAGTTTCGATGCATGGAATTAATCACATGGATTAATGGTATGGCTTGGCTGGCTGTCATGTACTACGAAATTGAATGAAATGGAGGATGGAAGCGATGTTCAGTAAATTCACATCACTCCATACTTCCCCCACTGGGTCGTCACCCTAGCATGGTTATTGTTCATTTGGTTTTACTATGGTTAAGCTCTGAGATTCGGGTGTTGAAGGAACTACTCGACCAACTCGCATTTTTAAGGCCATTGGTTACAGGTATGGTTCTTTTCGCCCATCCATGAATTCGCTCTGTAATGAAACAAACGTTGGCTCAATAATGTGTTGGTCTATGTTTTCTCGATATTGGCAACTATGTAAACATGTGGGTGGTTTCTTTGGAATGATTGTGTGTGTTATTTGTTACAAATGGAAAAATCGATGGTTGAAGTTGTGATTTCTTTGGCTATTCTGTGTGGTGGAAACTGTGATGGCTCTCTATTGTCCTTATGGGTATTTTGATGGAGGGTTTCACTCTGTCTAGCCTTGTTATTTTCCTCCTCACGGTTATGGTAACCATATCTGGTTCTATTTGTTGCTATGGGTTTGCTATGTATATTTCGAACCACCTTTTGGTCATTATATATCTTTTCACATGGTCGTGGTCTTATTTTGTGGTATTAGCATCAACACAACTTGATGTGGGGTGGCTATTATGCCAAGAAGTATGTTTTAGGGTTGTTGGTAGCACCTGGGGTCTGCATTTCCATCGGCATTGTTATAAGTGGTTCGGCTCTTGAGAAGAGTGTGAGGGTTATGATTCTGTGCGTTCTTGGTATTGGTTACTCTCAAGTGAGAAATCGTTGCTCCTCTGCATCGTTGACTACCCTACCTGGTGGAACTATCACCCTATTTTACAAAGCTAAGGGTTATAAGGCTTATGGTTCCACCATGCTTGTCTCAAAGGTTTCTCACCTACTATTGATTTGGTCGACTTCCAGTCTCCCTATGTTGGTGACTGAGTGAACCCTTGATTATTTCTTATGATCATTCGTTACAGAGCCCGATTTTGATAAACTCAGCCACTTGCACTCTGTCGAGTAATTTGTTGACTGTCATAAGTTTGTTGAGTAGTATTGACAATGGCTTGATTATTGGCTCGTCTCTGTTTGATCAGGTTGTTGGAGAGTTCTAATTGGAAATGATAATTGGCATACAGTCGCTGCCTCCTTTTGTTGTGTCATTTGAATCGATAACTCAACATTTTTATAAATTGATTGATTAGGAGTAAACGAAAATGTACAGTCACAGAGATGCCTCTTTTCATTATGCATTGGTATGTGCATTCCTACAGTGTGGTATCAGTTGAATTATGTGGTTGTTGTGTGTTTAATTTGTCCCTGGTATCCTAGTGCCCCCTCATGTCTCACTACAACCTGAAGTCCCTGAAAATGATAGATGGAAAGAGATTGTCCACCTGGAAGTCTCCCAACATCGTGGCTGGCTTAACTTTTCTCTACCTTCTCCTCCACCTGTAAATCAAATTGCCCAAGTTTCCCCTATCCACTCACCCATACAATATTCTCATGGAAGAAAAAGGTTAAAAACTGAGGCCCACCATGCTCATAAAAAAGGAAAATTCATCGCTGCCCCTTCCTCACCGTCAAATGACTCTGCCAAGTCTGTGTCCTCCTGTATGCATTTGAGGGATGATTGCTCTCATGTGATCAGTGAGATTAGGCCTAAAGGCTCTGCACAGCCTAAGGAAAATTCAGAGAGATCAAAAGGTGACAACAACAACAAGGGAAATATTTCCTCCCAGAGTGGCAAATATGGATTTTAAATATTTTTATTTTTATTGATTGTTAAGAACAGTTGACTTCTGAGATTTTGGACAGCACACTATTTTTGGATATATGGGTTTTTTGGAAATAATTTAAATTATCATTGATATAAATTGTCAAATATGAAAGTGATGATGGGAGTCACAAGGATGGATGTTTTGTTTGATTAAATATTTGTGTTATGATTGTTAAAGAACTAAAGGGAGTCACAAGGGGTCCCACCTACTAGTTATTATTTATTAAAAACCCTTATTATGATTTTATTACTTTTCCCCTTAACTAAAAGTTGGTTGAGTTTTAGTTAACTTAACTAAATAAGTAGTTCAACTACTTCAACCAATTCTAATTTGTTTAAAGGCAAAAGGAAAAGGAGAAGCATACTAAGGTTTGGTCTTTAAGTTTGGTTGAGATAATTCAGTTTTCATTCATTCATTAATTCATTTGAAGCCTAATTATTTTTTATGATAGCAGGGTCCTATTGTAGACAACAACATTTAGGGCTGAATCACCTCATTCAGACACTTGTTTCCCAGAGGTGTTGATCTATCTTTGATAGTCTGTGTATACTTGTYTGTTTGTGAATTAAATTTCATGACTGACAAAGGCTATTGTGCAGAGTCGAGTGGGAAGCAGTSTGTGGCAAGTTGATCCAACTTTTAAAGTTCAGTTTTTTACTTTATGTCAGAAGTTCTTTTGTATGTTTCATCGGGGACATCTAAGTTTGACTTTGGTCCAAAACTTCCTCTGGGAATTTTGTAAAGAGAACGATTCTTTTGATGAATTGGAATGAAATAAATGATTTCTTTATGTCTCATCTGTTTTGATTATTGACTTGGTGTCTTTACTTCTGTCTCTATATTTATTTCAACATCTGTTATGTTCAAAAAATTACATAAATAATGAATTTTTCAGAAAGATTTTATTTATAAAAAAACTAGCCTAAGCACTTGTAATCAATACTTGTGAATTAGGATACTAATTTTGATGGATATACACATAGGGTGATATTCCCGTCTATCTTGCTTTAGCCAAGAGGGATCTGAAAATGTTTGAGTAAGATTATTTCATATCTTTTTCCTCAACACCCCTGTGTCAGGCAATTATGGGCACTGTGGTCGTATGGGAATTAGTCATACACAGCTTCTGGAGCTTACGGAACTCAGTTACGTTGCCCAGATGTGATTTTGTGTCCCTGGACCAAATTGTCATTGTGTCCCTGAATGGCTTTAGTAGACGAGTTCCAACTCACTATAGCACCCAAACCGTGCATCGGATCAATGAAACACCAGTTCTATTGGAATCATGGCACCAAATTCCAGCTAGGGGGACCCCTCTCTTATGATTCTATTGCCCAGAAAAGTGCTTGTTATAGGATCTCCATAACTAGGGTTTATCTCAGTGACACAAAATGCAAATCTGGAACAGTGGGTCAACTTTCAAAGCCCCTATGTCGTGAGATTGTGGGCACCGTGGTCATGTGGGCGTTGGTCATACACACCTTCCAGAGCTTATGGAACTCATTTATGTCGCTCGGTTGTGATTTTGTTCCCCCAGACCAAATTGTCATTGTGTCCCTGAATGACTTCAGGAGGCTATTTGTAACTCGCCATAGCACCCAAACCGTGCCTCGTATTGACAAAATGCTAGTTATGTTAGACTCCTGGCACCATATTCTAGCTAAGGGGACCACTCTCTTATGATTTTGTCGCCCTGAAAAGTGTTTGTTAGAGCATATCTGAAACTAGGGTTTAGCTCGATGAGGCACAATGCAAATCTGGCACAGGGGGTAAACTTTCAAATCCCCTGTGTAGGGAAATTATGGGCACCGTGGTCATGTGGGAGTTGGTTATACACACCTTCTGGAGCTTACAAAACTCAATTACGTCGCCCGATTGTGATTTTTTTCCCCGGACCAAATTGTCATTGTGTCTCTGAATGACTTCAGGAGGCTAGTTGCAACTCGCCATAGAACCCAAACCCTGCCTCGGATCGACAAAATTCCAGTTATGTTGGACTACTTGCACCGGATTCTAGCTAGGGGAAACCCTCTCCTGTGATTTTGTCACTCAGAAAAGTGTTTGTTAGAGGATCTTCGGAACTAGGGTTTAACTCAGTGAGGCATAATGTAAATCGAGCACAAGGGGTCAACTTTGAAATCCCTTGTGTCAGATGATTCCGGACACCATGGTCGTGTGGGAATTGGTCATACACACCTTTGGGAGATTACAGAACTCAGTTACGTCGTCTGGTTGTGATTTTGTGCCCCCAGACCAAATTGTCATTGTGTCCCTAAATGGATTCAGGAGGCGAGTTGAAACTCACCATAACACCCAAATTGTGCCTCAGATCGATGAAACGCCAGTTTTGTTGGACTTCTAGCACTAGATTCAAGCTAGGGGGACCCCTCTCCTGTGATTATGTCACCCAAAAAAGTCTTTGTTAGAGGATCTCTGGAAATAGGGTTTAGCTCAGTGAGGCACAATGCAACTCTGACACAGGGGGTCAAATTTCAAATCTCGTGTGTCGGGTGAGTGTGGCACCATGGTCATGTGGGTGTTGTTCATACACACCTTCTGGAGCATAGGAAACTCAATTACGTCACCTGGTTGTGATTTTCTACCCCCATATCAAATTGTCATTGTGTACCTGAATGGCTTCAGGAGGAAAGTTGCAACTCACCATAGCACCCAATCCATGCCTCAAATCGACAAAACACCAGTTATGTTAGACTCCTCGCACCAGATTCCAGCTAGGGGGACCCCTCTCCCATGATTTTTTCGCCCAAAAAAGTGTTTGTTAGAGGATCTCTGGAACTAGGGTTTAGCTCAGTGAGGCACAATGAAAATCCGACACAATGGGTCATCTTCCAAATCCCATGTGTTGGGAGATTTTGGGCACCGTGGTCGTGTGGGAATTGGTCATACACACCTTTTGGAGCTTACAGAACTCAATTATGTCGCTCGGTTGTGATTTTGTGCCCCCGAACCAAATTTTCATTGTGTCGTTGAATGGCTTTAGGAGCCAAGTTTCAACTCACCATAGCACCCAATCAGTGCCTCAGATCGATGAAACACCAGTTATGTTGAACTCCTAGCATCAGATTCCAGCTAGGGGGACTCCTCTCCTATGATTTCGTCGCCCAGAAAAGTGTTTGTTAGAGGATCTTTGGAACTAGGGTTTAGCTTGGTGAGGCATAATGCAAATCCAACATAGGGGGTTAACATTCAAATCCCCCATGTTGGGAGATTTTGGGCACAGTGGTCGTGTGGGCGTTGGTTATACACACCTTCTGGAGCTTACGGAACTCAGTTACGTCGCCCGGTTGTGATTTTGTGCCCCAGGACCAAATTGTCATTGTGTCCTTGAATGGCTTCAGGAGGCGATTTGCAACTCACCATAGCACCAAATTCGTGCCTCAGATCAACGAAACACCAGTTTTGTTGCAATCCTGGCACCATATTCCAACCAGGGGGACCCCTCTCCTATGATTCCTTCGCCCAGAAAAGTGTTTGTTAGAGGATCTCCATAACTAGGGTTTAGCTCAGTGAGGCACAATGAAAATCTAGAATAGGGAGTCAACTTTCAAAGCCCATGTGTCGGGCGTTGTGGGCACCATGGTCATGTGGGCATTGGTCATACACACCTTCTGGAGGTTACGAAAATTAGTTACGCCACTCGGTTGTGATTTTGTTCCCCATGGTAAAATTTTCATTGTGTACTTGAATGAATTCATGAGGCGATTTGCAACACGCCATACCCAATATGTGCCTCAGATCGACAAAACATCAGTTATTTTGGACTCCCAGTACCAGATTCTAGGTAGGGGGACCCCTCTCCTGTGATTTCCTCGCCCAGAAAAGTGTTTGTTAGAGGATCTTTGGAACTAGTGTTTAGCTTAGTGAGGCACAATGCAAATCCATAATAGGGGTTCAACCTTAAAATCCCCTATGTCAGGTGATTGTTGGCACCTTGGTCATGTGGGTGTTGGTCATACACACCTTCTGGAGATTACGAAACTCAGTTACATCACCCGTTTGTGATTTTCTGCCCCGAGACCAAATTGTCGTTGTGTCCCTGAATGGCTTCAGGAGGCAAGTTGCAACTCACCATAGCACCCAATCCATGCCTCAGATTGATGAAATGTCAGTTATGTTGGACACCTGGCACTATATTCTAGCTAGGGGGACCCCTCTCCTGTGATTTCTTCACCCAGAAAATTGTTTGTTAGAGGATCTATAGAACTAGGGCTTAGCTCAGTGAGTCACAATGCAAATCCGACACAGTGGGTCAAATTTTAAATCCCCTGTGTCGGGCGATTGTGGGTATCGTGGTCATGTGGGGATTGGTCATACACACCTTTTGGAGCTTACGAAACTTAGTTGCATCACGCGGTTATGATTTTGTTCCCCCAGACCAAATTGTCATTGTGTCCCTGAATGGCTTTAGTAGGCGAGTTGCAACTCTCCATAGAACCCAAACCATGCCTCAGATCGATGAAACATCAGTTATGTTGGACTCTTAGCACCGGATTCCATCTCGGGGGACCCTTCTCCTATGATTCTATCACCTAGAAAAGTGTTTGTTAGAGGATATTTGGAACTAGGGTTTAGATCAGTGAGGCACAATGCATATCCGACACAGGGGGTCAACTTTCAAAGCCCCTATGTCAGGAGATTGTGGGCACCGTGGTCGTGTGGGCGTTGGTCATACACACCTTTCAGAGCTTAAGGAACTCAGTTACGTTGCTCAGTTGTAATTTTGTGCCCCCAGAACAAATTGCCATTGTGTCCCTGAATGACTTCAGTAGGCAGTTGCAACTCACCATAGCACCCACACCGTTCCTCGGATTGACGGAACGCCAACTATATTGGACTCCTGGCAGTGGATTCCAACTACGGGGACCCCTCTCCTGTGATTTCATCACCCAAAAAAGTGTTTGTTAGAGGATCTTCAAAACTAGGTTTTAGCTCAGTGAGGCACAATGCAAATCTGACACAGGTGGTCATCTTTCAAATCCCATGTGTCAGGTGATTGTGGGCATTGCAGTTGTGTGTGCCTTAGCCATACATACATGTAGATCTTACGGAACTTAGTTATGTTGCTCGGTTTTGATTTTGTGCCCCCGGACCAAATTGTCATTGTGTCCCTAAATGGCTTCAGGAGGAAAGTTGCAACTCGCCATAGCACCCAAACCATGCCTCATATCGATGAAACACTAGTTATGTTGGACTCCTAGCACTGGATTCCAGTTAGGGGGACCCCCTCCTGTGATTTCGTTGCCCATAAAAGTGTTTGTTAGAGGATCTTCGAAACTAGGGTGTAGCTCAGTGAGGCATAATGCAAATCCGGCACAGGGGATCAACTTTCAAAGCCCCTGTGTTGAACGACTGTTTTCACCATGGTCATGTGGGCATTCGTCATACACACCTTATGGAGCTTACAGAACTCAGTTACGTCGCCCGGTTGTGATTTTTTTTCCTTGAACCAAATTGTCATTGTGTCCTTGAATGGCTTCAGGAGGCGAGTTGAAACACGCCACTGCATCAAAACCGTGCCTCAGATCAACGAAACGCCAGTTATATTGGACTTATGTTACCGGATTCCAGCTAGGGGGACCCCTCTCCTATGATTCCGTCGCCCATAAAAGTGTTTGTTAGAGGATCTTCGGAACTAGGGTTTAGCTTAGTGAGGCACAATGCAAATCTAGCGTAGGGGGTCAACTTTAAAAACCCCTGTGTCGAGAAATTTTGGGCATCGTGGTCATGTGGGCGTTGCTCATACACACCTTCTGGAGCTTATGAAACTCAGTTACGTCGTCGGTTGTGATTTTGTGCCCCCAGAACAAATTGGCATTGTGTCCCTGAATGGATTCAATATGCGAGTTGAAACTCGCCATAGAACCCAATTTGTGACTCAGATCGATGAAACACCAGTTATTTTGGACTCTTGGAACCAAATTCAAGCTATGGGGACCCCTCTCCTATGATTCCACCGCCCATAAAAGTGTTTGTTAGAGGATCTTCAGAACTAGGGTTTATGTCAATGAGGCACAATGAAAATTTGATACAGGGGGTCAAATTTCAAAGCCCCTATGTTAGGTGATTGTGGGGATTGTTGTCATGTGGGCATTGGTCATACACACCTTCTCGAGCTTACGAAACTTAGTTACATCGCCCGATTGTGATTTTGTGCCCCCAGACCAAATTGTCATTGTGTCCCTGAATGGCTTCAAGAGGTGAGTTGCAACTCGCCATAGCACCCAAACCGTGCCTCGGATCGATGAAACGACAGTTTTGTTAGACTCTTGGCACCATATTCCAGCTAGGGCGACCCCTCTCCTGTGATTTCGTCGCCCAAAATTTTTTTTGTTAGAGGATCTCTTGATATCTTTTATAAGGGGCAAGATCTTGAAAATGCATATTTTTGGTTTATGGTAATGGTTGGTGTCTTAGCCTATTTCCTGTTTCTCACACTTTTATGAAGTGACCAACATCAAGTAAAGTGTCCCTAGAATTGACAACATACAAAGTATCAAGCACATTGGTCCATTGTTCATTGTTGGTGTTCCATATCCCAAGAAGATGTCATGCAACCATTCTGGAACAATAAAATCATTGTTCACCAACATCTAGTTCTTCATAAATGTTTGTGTATGTGATTACAACCTCAATGTTTCCATATTGAATAATAATGTTTTCTGGTTTGCAAACTGAAGCATTTGGCATTGGTGCAAGTCTCAATTGATGAATGTATGTCACACAATACTTCCAATTGAGCATGTTTTGTTGGTCATCCTCCATATTCATTACTTGAAACTCCATAACCAAACTCCGATGTTTTTATATATTTGTGCCTCTTCACGATAACCATGCATCTTGCACAATTTCATTACAGGATTCACAATATCAATATTCAAAATGCAAGTATAAGCATGGCAGAAAATGGTGTGTTAAGTGACAAAATCAAGGAAGTGACCGAGACCATGTACATTATTTTGGTTTCTAGGTTTTTCTAAGCATATCATATGCATTCTTAATAATTGGAAGTCTTGCAAATAAGTTTTGGGTACAATTGATAATTTTACCATGTGTTTCCCCAATAGTGCATTTGGCCCCTAAAATCCTATTTTGCAAATTAAAATTCATTTCATGTGCATATATCTCAAAAATAAAATTGATGACTTGGATGAAATTCCATAGACAAAGATGAAAGACACGGAGAGAAACTTTGATTCCATTGAAGCAACATTCCGCACAAATCCTATACTTTAGCCTCCAAGGGCCTTTTGCACACATTTTTTGGTGGTCTTTCAAGTTTAGCTTCAAATTCCAAAAGGGGATATGTTGACATTTTTAAGGCATACGAACTCAAAAACAAGTGACAAAATTTATTTATGAGGCCCAAAACTATGAAAATGTTGAGACATCACATACTAGAAATTGTATGAGGCCATGGTGGGCCAAGCCCTCCTCTTTCCCTTTCTTAACCTTTGAACTCATTTCTCTTAAAGACTATAGTAGGAAATAAGGAATTCTCAATTTTTTGTCAAGTCTATGGTGAAATTCCATAAACAAAGATGAAAGACACAGAGAGAAACTTTGATTCCATTGAAGCAACATTCCACACAAATCCTATATTTTAGCCTCCAAGGGCCTTTTGCACACATTTTTTGGTGGTCTTTCAAGTTTAGCTTCAAATTCCAAAAGGGGATATGTTGACATTTTTAAGGCATACCAACTCAAACACAAGTGAAAAAATTCATTTATGAGGCCCAAAACTATGAAAATGTTGAGACATCACATACTAGAAATTGTATGAGGCCATGGTGGGCCAAGGCCTCCTCTTTCCCTTTCTTAACCTTTGAACTCATTTCTCTTAAAGACTATAGTAGGAAATAAGGAATTCTCAATTTTTGTCAAGTCTATGGTGAAACAAATTCTTGAGCTAATGCAAGAACCTGAAATGGTATGCATAAGGCCCTTGGAGGCAATTTGGCATGCACAACAGCCACAGGGATGTTGTGCATGCCAATGCACAACAACCACAGGGATGTTGTGCATGCCAATTTGGCATGCACAACATCCCTGTGGCTTCTTTGCACAAGGTTGTTGTGCATGCCAAATTTCCTTCAAGGGCCTTTTGCACACATTTTTTGGTGGTCTTTCAAGTTTATCTTCAAATTCCAAAAGGGGATATGTTGACATTTTTTAGGCATACCAACTCAAACACAAGTGACAAAATTCATTTATGAGGCCCAAAACTATGAAAATGTTGAGACATCACATACTAGAAATTTTATTGGCATGCATATAAACCACAGGGATGATGTGCATACCAAATTGCCTCCAAGGGCCTTTTGCACACATTGTTTGGTGGTCTTTCAAGTTTAGCTTCAGATGCCAAAAGGGGATATTTTGACATTTTTTAGGCATACCAACTCAAACACAAGTGACGAAATTCATTTATGAGGCCCAAAACTATGAAAACGCTGAGACATCACATACTAGAAATTTTATGAGGCCATGGTCGGCCAAGGCCTCCTCTTTCCCTTTCGTAACCTTTGAACTCATTTCTCTTAAAGACTGTAGTAGGAAATACAGAATTCTCATTTTTTTGTCAAGTCTATGGTGAAACAAATTCTTGAGCTAATGCAAGAACCTGAAATGGTATGCATAAGGCCCTTGGAGGAAATTTGGCATGCACAACAACCACATGGCTGCTATGCATGCCAATTTGGCATGCACAACAACCTTGTGGCTTCTTTGCATGCCAAATTGGCATGCACAACAACCCTTTGGTTGTTGTGCATGCCAAATTTCCTTCAAGGGCCTTTTGCACACATTTTTTGGTGGTCTTTCAAGTTTAGATTCAAATGACAAAATGTGATATGTTAACATTTTTTAGGCATACCAACTCAAACACAAGTAACAAAATTCATTTATGAGGCCCAAAACTATGAAAACGTTGAGACATCACATACTAGAAATTTTATTGGCATGCATATCAGCCAAAGGGCTGATTTGCATGCCAAATTGCCTCCAAGGTACTTTTGCACACATTTTTTGGCGGTCTTTCAAGTTTAGCTTCAAATTCCAAAAGGGGATATGTTGACATTTTTGAGGCATACCAACTCAAACACAAGTGACAAAATTCATTTATGAGGCCCAAAACTATGAAAACTGAGACATCACATACTAAAAATTTTATGAAGCCATGGTGGGCTAAGGCCTCCTCTTTCCCTTTCTTAACCTTTGAACTCATTTCTCTTAAAGACTATAGTAGGAAATAAAGAATTCTCATTTTTTTGTCAAGTCTATGGTGAAACAAATTCTTGAGCTAATGCAAGAACCTGAAATGGTATGCATATAGCATACTCAAACTTCCATCATAAGTGATATACTTTAATAGGTGGTAGGCTACTTGATCCCATGGGTTTGGAAGAGTATCTCTTTTGACCCCATTCTTGTTTCACTTAGATTCTACATAACTTAGGAAAAACCATTTATTAGCATCGATTGCAAGCTTCCTTTCATATATATCCTAAGGTAAAGCCATGGGAAGTCCTTAAACTTTTGATGGATTCATTCACCTACATTACCAATCCTCTCACTACTATGATGTATTCTTGACCTTTGATATTTTGAAAATTATATTCAAATTCAAGAGCTATCCTATCATCATATCCTTGTAGTTTATCAAAATAAACTATCCAATTGGGTTGTTGTTATACCGCAACCACCTTAGTGTTGTTGTATAGCCTGTATAGCCTAGAGGTATTTGTAGGATCACTCCTATTGAATCCTCCCCTAACATTTCTMTTAGAATTMTTTCTCTGTGAATCCTGAAGGTTGTGTGCAGGCRTAGTTCTACTAACTTAGAAAACTAGAGAATGCAAAATAGAGATATTTTGGCTTGCCTRGGTTCCTAATGGGAAGGAAAAGAAAMTCATAGTAAGGGGTATAAGATGGCATCATGGGAGTTGAGGATAGATGAAAAACATACACAAKATGTAGCTAAAATTGTAATTGCTAAAGAGAAATGTGGAGTTAGTAGGGTATAACCTCATGTTTTTTAAAAATCTTATGCCTTTAGAGTGATAAGGTAGTATTTCCTATAGAAAGGATGCTTTCTTTGGSTTTGTATTTCCTTATGTTATTTTGGAGGTTTAATGTACTTTCATGTTTCTAGTGCATAGGTTTTCATACTTCATTTTCACAAGTGACACTAAAAGGAAAATCAAGAGCATACTCATTCATCATCTACTAATGTGAGATTGCATACAAAGCTAAGTATCTAGTTAACAAGCAAGAAAGAGTTAAGGGGAACATGTGCATATCAATGGAATGAAGATTTGGAGAATAAGGAATTAAAGGATATGATAGCATCAAGATGTGTCTAACAAAGAAACATCATAACCATGCACCCTGCACAATTTCATTACAGGGTTGTTGTGCATGCCAATTTGGCATGCACATCAGCCTTGTGGCTTATGTGCATGCCAAATTGGCATGCACAACAGCCCTGTAATGAAATTGTGCAGGGTGCATGGTTATGATGTTTCTTTGTTAGAAACATCTTGATGCTACAACATTGATTCTTTTTTTCTTGTTGAAGCTACATACATAGAATCTTTTCGAGAGTTAAAACCTATTTAAACTACCCTTTATTACTAAAAGAAAAACCTCCATTGACTAAAACCATAAAAATGCCTCATTTTTGTAATCAAGGCTCTAATAACATTTATGTTGCCATCCAACCATTTTTTTACTCCATCAAGAGAATATTGTGATTACACCTTATAAATTTACCCTAAAATTGTTTATTACTAATTCCTATGACATGAAATTATACTCAAAGTGGCAACAAACTTTTCACACTATTTTGACTATAGAATAAGTTGGTAATGTATGCACATTTAATCAAATAATTCAACACATGGTGCCTAGATATCTCATCATGGTACATAAATTATAGATGGCTCTTCTACATTAGACTAAATSGGTTGTTTAATTAATTTTAACACACTTATATGTAAAATACTCAATCCATGTACACAACTTAACTCTCAATGATTCTCACAAACACATTGTAGACTTTGCAAATGATCAATAAAGGTGCCTAGTAAAAAATCATCACCAAGGGTCAAAGAACCAATGTGACAAGATGGTCCACCCCTAGATATACCATTTAATATGATATCCACTCCCAAGTCATCATAACCATATTGATATGAGCTTCAATGAGTAAGGCAAGGTATGTCAATGCAAGGCAAGGCAAGGTCTGTCAATGTAAGGCAAGGAATATCAGGGAAAGGCATGGCAAGGCAAGGCAAGGCAAGGAATGTCAAGGCAAGTCATGGCATGTCAATGCAAGGCATGGAAAGGCAAGGCAAGGGAATGCATGACAAGGCAAGGCATTGCAAGGAATGTCATGGTAAGGCATGACAATGCATAGAAAAACATGGCATGGAAACGCAAGACATGTCAAGGCAAGGCATGACTTGTCAAGGAAAGACAAGGCATGGCAAGGTAAGGCAAGACATGGATAGGCTAGGCATGGCATGTCAAGGCAAGGCAAGGCATGGCATGTCAAGGCAAGGAATGTCAATGCAGTGCATGTCATGTCAATGAAAGGCAAGGTTTGTCAAGGAAAGACATGTTAATTCAAGGAAAGGCATGTCAGGGAAAGACATGGAAAGGAAAGGCAATGCAAGGAAAGGAATGTCAAGGAAATGCATGGCATGTCATGGAAAGTCATGTCAAATCAAGTCAAGGCATGGCATGTCAAGGCATGGCATGTCAAGGCAAGGCAATACATGTCAAGGCAAGGCATGGATTTTCAAAGTAAGGCATGTCAAGGAAAGGCAAGGCATGGCATGTCAAGGCAAGGCAAGGCATGGCATGTCAAGGCAAGACATGTCAATGCAAGGCATGGAATGTCAAGGCAAGGCTAGGCATATAATTTTTTTATGATCTTTACTAAAATTTGTTAGAATTGTTGAATGTTTTACATCATTGGAATGACACCTTAGTCGTAACTTATTTGATAATTTATTATCGCATGTGCAATTTGGTATGATGTAATATGATTATCGTTTCATTTCATATGTTGTAATATTAGAGATATAATAGAGAAATTACTTATTGCATGAAATAAATAGTAACTTTTCATTCTAAATGATTGTTTTGCAGAACAAGGATCTTCCAAAAGATTTGGATCATCCTAAACAAATAGATCCAGATCATGATGTTGGGTCCGATGATAATATGGTAGATGGTGCTCATGTTGACACAGACACATATAACATCGATGCCATTTCCAATGCAGATGATGATGATGACGATCATGATGATCATGATCACGATCATGATGATCATGATCACGATGGTGATGACGATGTTGAGGTAGTTGTTGGTAGAAGCCAGTGACATTCATGATCATATAGACTGCATCAAGGATCATTTTTTATATATTGTTATAATTCATCTTTTCATGGTTACTATCCTATGTATCATTTTCATGGCCTCTAGTACCATATTATTAAGTTGTATCATTTTGACATGTTTCATGTTGACTTATATCATTTGGACATGACATATCATATTGAATTGTGTCATTTTTTCTTACATAATTTATCATTTGTATTTATATCATTTGTACATGAAGTATCATTTTGACTTATGTCAATTGTTGGACATGTATCATTTTCAGATGGTATTGATCTATTGGCATATATATTTGACTTCACTTGTTTTAGTTATATATGATGATGATCTTATCAATATTGACTCGTCAATTTTTATATATTGAAAGTGGTTGATGATTTTTGGATGCATATTTATTACGTATGATGRTTTTGATTTACTACTCATGATGGATGTTGTCAAATTCACTTAAATTATAGATATGTGACTCACTTGTTTTAATTATAGATGAAAATCATGTTATAATAATTATCTTGTTATTTTATATATACGGGATGTTGTAGATTCTATTTTGATGGAGATTTAATAAGTATAATGATGTTGTTAATTTGTATGGATGTACATTTCCCTAAAAAATCATTTATAAATGTTATCCTATAAAATATTTCAAATGCATTTATATGACTTACTATATAATCATATAAGTTATTTAAGAGACATGATATATTTAACTAATTAAATGGAAATAAAACATATTAAATTAATAATTGCAAGAAAAACAAGAAGCATTATTGGAAGCAAGAAAGGAAGCAACAATAGAAGCCAAATTGAAAGCCACACCAGAAGAAAAACTGGAACCCAAACCAAAAGCAAAACGGGAAGCAAAACTAGAAGAAAAACTAGATGTAAAATTGGAAGCCAAACCAGAAGCCAAATTGGAATCAAAATTGGAAGCCATATCAGAAGAAAAAATGGAAGCCAAAATGGAATCAAAATTGGAAGGCATATTAGAAGAAAAACTAGAAGCAACACCTGGTGTTATTCCTGGCACCAAACTGGAAGAAAATTTTGAAGCCATATCAGAAGAAAAACTGGACGTAAAACAAGAAGCCAAAACAGACACAAAAATGGAAGAAAAATTGGAAGGCATATCAGAAGCCAAACTTAAAGAAACACTTGGCGCTAAACCTGGCATTATTTCTGGCACTACTTCTGGTGTTATTCCTCTCACTAATATTGGCACTAAACTTGGTGCTATTCCTGGAGCTAAACCTGCTGCTATTCCTGGCACTATTCCTGGCGCTATTCTTGGCACTAAACCTGACGCTATTCCTGGTGTTATTTTTTCGGTGCTAAATCCAATGCAAAATATGGCGCAATTATAAAAAAGTCCATATTACGCCCTGTTTTGCGCCAGAGAAGGTTTCTGATTCATGGAGTAAAATACACTAAATTCTGGCGTTATTTTAGGCACTACTTGCTTGTTTTGTTATAGTGTTGTGTGGTAATATGCTTCTACTTCTCTCCAAAAATCTTGTAAGATTCCACAGAGATAGATAGTGACTTGTCAAAGATAAAATTTGATGGTGAAGGTGGTAGATCTGCTTTTGAATATCTTAGGAATTTCATTTGTAATTGTAATTTTTGTAAAGTGACTAATGATATTATAAAATGCATATTTTTCTCCCTCATTTTCAAAGGTTGAATCAAGTTGTGGTTTGAATCTTTCCCTGACAACTCTATTCACAATTAAAAAAAAATCACATATGATTTTTTATTTGCCTTTGAGGGTTACGATTTTGATGAATTATGTAATGAATTGAAGAATATTAGAAAAGGAAAAGAACATTGATACTGAACCAAGTTTCTTGTTTCTTGATATTGAATTAAGTTTCTTGTGAACATAACATTGATATTGAACCAAGTCCTTTTGCTGCAACTGAAATGAGTCGAGAATATTTTTTTGACATTTTTTTCATGGAGCTTTCTACTAGTTGTCTTACCAAAACAATTCGTGAACCTTCTTGCTAAAGTAATATTTTTGGTCTACCCTGAAACTTAACTACTTTCAATAAACACGAATGTTGTTTAGGTGGCACTCTGTGTTCTAACATTTTTTTAGAGAATATTCAATATATTGATCAGTTAGATAAAGGAGAAGGAACTAATCTTGTTCAACAAATTTTACCTTGCTCAAAGGGGAAGAGAAATATTTTGGAAGAGGTTATTCACGAAATTTTTAGTTTACCAATCATCTACGAAGAGGTTACAATTGACTTTTCAGTGGTCAAGAGTTTAGATTTTACACCAATTCCTTGTGTCATACTTGATTGTTCATCACCAAAAAATTATATAGATCTAGAAGTTGGTAAAGAAGAATCCCTTAACAACATGATTATTAGGAATTGTACCAATATAAGGGAATCATTTCATTTTCTTATTTATAATTCATTTTACTTTTTGTATCCAAATCTTTTTGTAGACCTTGATTTACATAAGATTTATTTTGATCTATTTACGACAATGTCTTCAAGGCTCAACTTTTACGAGATGCAAAATGTTGGTGATCTACCTATCGAGGATGAAAACAATAGACTAGTACTCATGGAACAATTTGATTATCTTCCATGCCAACCTTTTAGGGGATATGATGATTTGAACAATGAGATACTTTTATGATGGTATTAATTCCTTTAATATTAATGCATCTCTCATTTGGAATAGTGAATATTCTTATAGAAATCATAATATATTGTTTGAAGATCAAATATGTGACACGACAAATTATTTTGATGACAACCACACATGCATTAATGTTTCCCTATCTACAACGTGGGATTGTTACAATTTTACATTTTTTGATTGCCATGATTCATCTCTAGTTTTTTATTATTTGGTACAAGACTTAAAATCACTCTCATGGAGAATGAGGCACTTCGGATTCATCGATGGTTATGCCAAGTCCTTGTTGTCCTATTTTACCTTTGGAACCAAGTGTTACCCAAACAACAAATCAACCCAGGAAGTAGAATTCATCAAAAAAAATTATGCCCATTCTCATAAGGTATGTTTCTCACCTTTGGATTTCCTCCAAATAGTTTAATGTTTCACATTATGAATTTCAAGATAGAATTTCACATTGGTTGGAGGAGTCTTATTTGAAAAAATTTCGAGGGAATGGTATTAAGATTATCTTCTTGTTTGTGAATAGAAAAGGGGAATGGTATTAAGATTATCTTCTTGTTTGTGAATAGAAAAGGTAAGCATGATGTAATTCTTTTTTCTTTCTTAAGAATATTCCAACAAGTTTATTTTTGTTTGACTTCTTTATGTTTGTAGGATTGGAAATATTTGGATGGTTACACTAGCACTATGACTACACCTAGCTCTATTTGGTTAGTATAGTTTAGTGTAGTGTAGACTTATAAATAGTTTATTTTAGTTTAGTTTATGCTTTCTTATCTAGTCTTCCTCTTTTATTCATTTTCATTTTCCCTAAATAGAATAATTGGTTTTGAATAAATTCAGTTGTGAAGAAAATTGCCCTTTACCTAATTTCTCTCCTATAATGATACTCAATTAATATGGTTCCCATCACTGATTTTCTTTCTCAACCTGCTAGAATATTAATTTTATTTTAATTCAATTTTCTTATGTGATCATGACTATTCTAGTCTTTATTCCAGTTAGATTTCTTTTCCATTTATTATTTTTAATAAAGAAGATATATTAGAAGAACATTTCAGTTTTGTTCCAAAGGAATTTCACCTCCAGAAATCTTAATTAAATTGCACATAAGAAACTGAAAGGAAAAACATATGTTAGAATCAGTTGAATAGTGAATTTTCAAGAAGTATAAAATGTAATGTCCCTTCCAAATGATCACTCTAGGAGGGATCTAATTAGTGTTCTATCCGACTTTAGGGTAATAGTCAATTAAAAAAGGAAATTAATAGATTAATTATTTGATGTCATTAGAGGAAAAAGAAACATTATAAAATGACATTTGAGTAATTAAAAAGTGACTTGGAGAATAAATGAATAAACTTTATAAAGTCACTTTAATCATTTAAGTGAAGGTAAAAGGTAAAAGGGTCACAAAAAAGGGAGAAGAATAAAGAGATGTAGAGCTCATTTCTCTCATTATGTCGAATCATTTTCTGAAATTTGATTTGGAGAGAGCTCTTGTGGCTTGTAAGGGTTTTGCGGCAAACCCCTTTTTGAGAATTGGTTTCTATGGTGAAAGATTCCACCTAACCCATTAGTAGGGGAAATCACTCATATTTTCCACTTGCATCTATTGTTGATGATTTTGATTCAACTATTGCAACAACTTGGATCTTGTGGAGGGAATATTTCTCTGGAAGAAGTTAAGTTGGTTTGTGAGGGTCAAGTTCTTGACAGGAGAGGCCAATTTTTTCTTAGAGGATCGATATCTCACTGTGTGGGGGTCGTATTATGGTGAGGGGGTCGAGTTCTATAGGGAGGAAGTCGTATTTTCCTTGAGGGGCTGAGTCTTCAATTGTTGGGGTCGAGTTCTCTTTAGGAGGGGTGGAATCCATCTTGAGGAGGTTGTACTCTCATTGTTGGGCCGAACTTCTTTGTGTGAGGGTTGTATTTCCTAGAGGAGGTCGAGTTTACTTTCAACAAGGTCATACTCTTCTTGTGGAGGTTATTTTATGTTCTATTGTGACCATATTCTCTTGTGAAGTTGATCTAAACCTCATTGGTTGCTCAACTCATGTAACAAGTCAACAAATTTAATAAGAAATCAGATTAGATTTTGGTATCATTATTGTTGTTTGGTTAAGTAATTTCTATTTCATTATTTGTTATAATTTATATGCATTAGACACATTTCATTTGGAACTGTGATCCATGTTTATCCATTGAAAAACACAACAAGAAAACAAACCAAAGAAAACATAAACATAAAATAGAAACCATAGGGATTTACATTATGTTTTGAGTGTGCCAACAAAGTGTTTGACAAAAGATTTTCACCATAAACAAACTACAACAAAAAAAGGGTTTTACAAAGGAAATTGGCATATTAGCCAATTGTTTGACGAAAGTCCTGAGCCAGAAAACTACTAGAATATTACAACAATAAGCATAAACTATATAACAGCAATAGGAAGGGACATTACAGTGGTATCATATCCGGTGTTCCTGTCATCGTGTACATTACATGTTACTTTGATTATTCATGGAGACAAAACACACATCACATAAATGAGAAGAAGGTATAGAGGAGATGAAAATATTTTTCAATCGAAATCAGAAGAAAAGGGAGACATGGGGGACAGAAATGAACAGCCAAAGGATAGCACTATGCACATTTTAAATGACTTGGAAAGGGCACATAATAACATAGTAAGGGTACAAAGTAACCTAGAAAGAGGGCAACAAGAGATGGTTGAGCTTCTCACCCAGGTTATGGAAAATACTTAAGGGAACCAAAACAATGCAGCTAATGATGGTTCAAGAGGGACTAATGGCATCCATGGTCACAATGGAAACCATGTAAAAGGTATCAATACACATGTCCCTACATGGAATCACATTGGGCCTACTAGTAGAGCGACCCCTAGACCACACATGCCTCAATTTTTGGATGGACAACAAGCTGTAAATCAAGGGCAGCAAGGACAAGGTGAGACCTTTGATGATTATTTGAGGGAGTACTAGACTCTTGGTGAGGAGTTTCAAGCAGCCATGCATTTATAGTATTTTGTTACTATCAAGTACTGGAATAGGCTTAGAGATATCAACAGGGGCCCATAGATTTGGGAGCTTCAGAGGAAAGTTGGGAAGCTCTCCATTCCATACTTTGATGGCTCTAGCAAATCCAATGCTAGGGCATGGGTACATAATTTGGATACTTATTTCCAATCAACCCCGTGACAAAGTCAGATGCCATCAAGTATGTTACCTTGCACTTAGATGGAGAGGCCCAATGGCAGTGCATGCACTGTACGGGCTAGTCACGCTGGGTATGCGGGCATTGCACTGTGATTGGACTTCACTTAGAGACTTATGGACCATTTTGACAGGAGGTTTCCAAAGTTACACTTCTGGGAGTTAGCACAACTCAAGTAGATTGGGACAACAGATACCTACATTTCATAATTTCAGAGGGTCACAATCATGGTGACATATGTGTCTAAGCACAAGTTGGTTATGTTTTTCACAGAAGGACCATCTAAAACCCTTGTGTGGGTGGGTTAAGGTCTTCAAACTAGGATCTCTATAGGATGCCAGCACTAGGACAAGGAACATGGAGCATGAAGTCGCTAAGAACAAATTTCCTCATAATCCCTTCATTCCTCAAAAGAACAAAGATAATAAACCCTTCCAAAATGAATGGACCGAGAGAGATAGATTGGATGATGATGACCAAAGGGAACTAAGGAGAAAAAAATTGTGCTATACATGCAAAGAACCCTCAGATCCATCCCACAAGTGTATGGGAAAAGGTAAGGTGCACTATATAGAGGTAATTTCAGATAGTGATGGAGAGGAGGAGATAGGGTAGGAACATGATAGTGAGCATGAAAATCCAGATGGTGCATAGCCACATTACGAGATTAAGAGTGGGGCTATTTCCACTCTATCAGGTGTTCCTAGATTACACGCCTTCATGGTCTGTAGAGTATTATAGGGACAACATGTCACCATGTTGATTGATGGTGGGGAAACCCAAAACTTCATTGACTCGCTGCTGGCGGCTAGGATATGCATTCCCAAATTTGAATTTGAGAGTTTTTATGTAATGGTAATCGATCGCGTAGTATTCCATGCATATAGAAGATTATGCAATGGGATGTAGCATTGGGAAACTACATGGTGACCAATTATTTTTGTGTAGTTGATCTTCCTGATACTAATATCATATTAGGTGTTCAATGGCTTGTTTCTTTGGGAAAGTGTTTTGTTGACTACCAAGCCATGGGATCGCTGGAGCCAGCAACAGATGGCAGGAAGGTGGTTTTGAAGGGCATGTCCAATGGTTCTCCTAGGATTGTCTCAACCAAGCGGATGGAGGGTATATTCAGGCATGGAGATGTATCTTATGCAACAGAGTGTCTGATCACTACTTAAACCCTCTAAAACAACTAGCAATATCATGTAGACATCCAAACATTGTTGAGCAATCGTGACCGAGTTTTGGGGGAGATTCCACCAAGGAGACCTCCATACAAGGGATTTGAGCACACCATTGAGCTAGAGGAGGGGGCCAAACCCATGATTACCACTCCATACAGGCACCCAAAGAAGTAAGGATGAGATAGAAAGGGAAATAAAGAGTTGTTGGATATAGACATACCACCTAGTTATATCTCATTTGTCACTGCATTGACTTTAATGCATTTCGGGTCAACAGCAGTTTAGCCGACAGCTATCGATCCCCTTGAATCATAAAAGCACTGCACAAATGCCTCCCACTCGCCAGTGATCGGGCGCAAATGCTCTGGAGAACCATTGTGGCCCTTTGTCCCATCACCCGCGAATTAAATTTCTTGTCGCATTTCTAAACCCTGCCATATTTTACATCTATGACTGAAGTTTTGACACCACACAAGTCTTAAATCCCTATCACCACCATATGTCATCCTATGCATCCCTTTATCACATGTGACTTTTCAATAAAAAGGAAAAGTGAACCAATATTTATCAAAATGTTACATCATGTAACTAAACCCAACATAACACTTCCTTATGTTTACATAACCCACTTTTCCAAAATACATCCCATAATTCTTTCCATTATTTTAATCTTTTCATAGAGGTTCATACCATGCTCTTTTCTTGGGATTATGAGTCACCAATATGCCATCTTATTTCTAATTTGATGTTCCAATGTGGTTGTATATGGGTTTACATCCTCTTAAATATCATCAAATCTGAAGGTTTATATTATGAAGTGTAATGATGTATGGAATTAAATGCAACGGAAGCTTCATATTACGAAGCATTATTATTATTTCTTATGATGAAATTACAGTGAGTTTTCGCTTGTAGAAGAAGTTTTCTTTGTAATAATAATCTCATCATGATGGATAGCCCTTTGAGCCCTCAAAATTCAAAGTGAGTTTGGGAAAGTCAGAGGGATATAGATATTAAGATCGGGCGTATGAATATTCATTTGCCAAGCACGCAAAGATGTTCTACAAAAAGCGATCAGAGCTTACGCATTTAGTTGAAAGTATTATAGAGTGTATCAAGTTTGAGAACGATATGAGCATATCTCTCGAGAGTTGTGTCAAATACAACATGGAAAAGACATCTCCACACCAAATTCAACATGTGTTTTTTCTTCACACCCTATCTCTTAACATGGGCAATATTTTAAAAGAAAAACAAAACAGATTAAGGTCTTCTAATACTAATGAAATTGGGACTAAGGATGTCAGATGTAAAAGAGAGCTGCGCTATCTTAAAATTAAGTAATAGTTGTTGATATTCAGAGATCACAAAGAAGATGTATCTACAACATTACTACGTGGATGCCCTTATATCGAAGCAAAGTTTGAGACAAAAGGCGCGATGTGTTGAGTAATGAAATATTCCAAACAGTTTTTTATCTCATATTATTAGTCCATGCCGAGGCATAGAGCGACTATAGTGATCGAGCAATGCTGACTACATATTAGTCATTCCTTTAACCCTCAAATATTTGCACAATAATCATTATTAGATGAAATTAAAAGCATATATTTTATATAATAAAAAAGTAACATATATGTATTGATCCGATTGGATAACAGATTGAAGGTCTTATCACGGGCTTTGCTATTCTCAATGCACTATATGGCAACATATCCAAACTTTTCTCGTGTATAGTATTTTTTAATCATATATTTTTCCTCCATATTGCTTGAAGGTCACTAATGCTAGCATTAGTTTGAATGTTTGACTTATCATTTTCACAGTCAAATATATCCTAAGCTTGATGACAAGAATATTGAAATGTTTTGATATCCAAGCTTAGTATTGATTGAGAATCGTAAAAGTTTATAGCCGCCTTTGGAAGGATACATTTGCTTGTCGTATTGACACTTATTCCTAAAGATTCAATAGGCCTAATAAACAGAATAAGCTTACATGACGCTGGCCGTCCTCCAACACCCCTCGACAGCCTTAAATGTTTCATATTTTACCTTGAGGTCCTTAGACAACCTGGCAATTTTAAATGTTTATGTAAATACACTTCTTGGAGTACATTTTCCTCAAAATTTTCTATACAATTACAGTGAATTTGCACTTGATTGTCTACCGTTGGTTCAATAACCATTGTATGTTTCATCCATGTTCCTGGCCATCAGTTGCCATTTCGTTTTACTGGTTGGGTGAGTGCTTCTTCTTCGCTGGTTTGTCATTTGTTTCCATTGTATGTTTCATCCTCAATCGCTGAAGCCGTTACTGTTTCATCGTTCTGGTAAGTGAGTGCTTCCTTCTTCGCTAGTTTGTCACTATCAGCTATTGTTGTTTCGTACCCCAGGGATCAATTCCACGCTCGTGATTTCATCGCTTCTGCAGTAAGTTTCATATCATAGTTCTCACTTGTATTCCTTCTTTTGTTTTTCAATGTTTGCAGCTTGCAAGTAAGAATGTGTGTTTATTTGTAGTCACATGTTCCTTGTATGTTTGCAGCTCCTTCTGTGTTTGCAGCTTTGTAATCGCTGGAGATACATGTTGTTCAATCGCCTTGGTTTGTGGGTTGTTGGTCTGTGGGTTGTTGGTTCTATTTGTTTGATCAGTTTTACCATGCAGCTTCAAACTGTCGCGCTTGGTTTGGTCCTTGTTGTTTTCTTTGTTTGATTCTCCCTTGCATATTAAAACGGTGGTTGGGATTTTATTTTTCTTTTTGATTATTATTGTTTTTGGGGCACTTTACAATGTTCAGCCCCTGCACCAATCAGTGAATTTGCAGTTGTGTTATTTTCCATGTTCCAAGCAAGGCCGAGACCGTTATTCTGTGGGATTTTGTTGGTGCTCTAGTCCTACCATGAAAGGTACCAGTTGCATGGAAAATTGTTTGAGGATTACATGTGAAGTTACATTATCCGTTGTTTTTTGTTGGAATAAAGCATATGTATGCGTGCTACATTTATAAAACATGTATGGTCAGATGTGCGGATGTGATATTACATGTTCTTTCTCCTCTACATAGATTGGTGTACGCACAAGACAATTTGTGTTGTGCTTGAGATATGATATGCAACAAAGATTCGCAGATGATTATATTTTGATGTCCGGGTAGTTTGCCACCTAAAATTAGTAACTCAGATCGTGGACACAACACTGTAGAGATAAAGAACATACAGCATATCCGATAAATTGCCAAGGAAAACCAAAAATCGCGAATAATCCATAAAGTTAAAAGTGACTTGGAGAATAAAATGAATAAAACTTTATAAAGTCACTTTAAATCTTTTTAAGTGAAGGTAAAAGGTAAAAGGGTCAACAAAAAAGGGGAGAAGAAAAGAGAGATGGGAGTTCATTTCTCTCATTATGTCGGCTATATTTTCAAAATTTGATTTGAGAGATCTTGTGGTTTGTATAATATGGCAAACCCCTTTTTTGAGAATTGGTTTCTATGGTGAAAGATTCCACCCTAACCGATTAGTAGGGGAAATCACTCATATTTTCCACTTGCATCTATTGTTGACGATTTTGATTCAACTATTGCAACAACTTGGATCTTGTGGAGGGAATATTTCTCTGGAAGAAGTCAAGTTGGTTTGTGAGGGTCAAGTTCTTGACAGGAGAGGCCAATTTTTTCTTAGAGGATCGATATCTCACTGTGTGGGGGTCGTATTATGGTGAGGGGGTCGAGTTCTATAGGGAGGAAGTCGTATTTTCCTTGAGGGGCTGAGTCTTCAATTGTTGGGGTCGAGTTCTCTTTAGGAGGGGTGGAATCCATCTTGAGGAGGTTGTACTCTCATTGTTGGGCCGAACTTCTTTGTGTGAGGGTTGTATTTCCTAGAGGAGGTCGAGTTTACTTTCAACAAGGTCATACTCTTCTTGTGGAGGTTATTTTATGTTCTATTGTGACAATATTCTCTTGTGAGGTTGATCTAAACCTCATTGGTTGCCAACTCATGCTGCAACAAGTCAACAACCACAAGAAATCGATTACTCTGGCATCACATGTTGTTTGTTAAGTAATTTCTATTTCATTATTTCTGTTATAATTTATATGCATTATACACATTTCATTTGGAACCAGATCCATGTTTATCCATTGACAAACACAACAAGAAAACAAACCAACAAAACATAAACATAAAAATAGAAACCATAGGGATTTACATTATGTTTTGAGTGTGCCAACAAAGTGTTTGACAAAATATTTCACCAAAACAAACTACAACAAAAAGGGGCTTCATGGAATATGGTATATCAATAAATTGTTTGACGAAAGTCCTGAGCCAGAAAACTACTAGAATATTACAACAATAAGCATAAACTATATAACAGCAATAGGAAGGGACATTACAGTGGTATCATATCCTGGTGTTCTTTGTCATCGTACATTACATTTTCGTTACTTTGATGTGATCCACATGGAGACAAAACAATACATCACATACATGAGAAGAAGGTATAGAGGAGATGAAAATATTTTTCAATCGAAATCAGAAGAAAAGGGAGACATGGGGGACAGAAATGAACAACCAAAGGATAGCACTATGCACATTTTAAATGACTTGGAAAGGGCACATAATAACATAGTAAGGGTACAAAGTAACCTAGAAAGAGGGCAACAAGAGATGGTTGAGCTTCTCACCCAGATTATGGAAAATACTTAAGGGAACCAAAACAATGCAGCTAATGATGGTTCAAGAGGGACTAATGGCATCCATGGTCACAATGGAAACCATGTTGAAGGGAGAAATACTCATGTCCCTACATGGAATCACAGTCGTTCCATTAGTAGAGTGACTTCTAGACCTCATATGCCTCAATTCTTGGAGGGACAACAAGCTGTAAATCAGGGGCAGCAAGGACAAGGAGAATATTTCACATAGTATTTGAGGGAGTATTAGAATCTAGGGGAAGAGTTTCAAAAAGCCATGTCTTTACAGGATTTCAGTACTATCAAGTACAAGAATAGGCCTAGAGATTTCAACAAGAGCCCACAGAATTGGGAGCTCCAAAGGAAAGTTGGGAAGTTCTCCATTCCTTACTTTGATGGCTCTAGCAAATCCAATGCTAGGGCATGGGTACATAATTTGGATAATTATTTCCACCAACCCCGTGACAAAGTCAGATGCCATCAAGTATGTTACCTTGCACTTAGATAGAGAGGCCCACGAGTGGTGGTACCATGGGCTAGTCATGATGGGGCATGCGGGTATTACATCCTACTTGAACTTCACTTAGAGACTTATGGACCATTTTGAAAGGAGGTGTCCAAAGTTACACTTCTGGGAGTTAGCACAACTCAAGTAGATTGGGACAACAGATACCTACATTTCATAATTTCAAAGGGTCACAATCATGGTAACATATGTGTCTAAGCACAAGTTGGTTATGTTTTTCACAGAAGGACCATCTAAACCCCTGCATGGGTGGGTTAAGGCCTTCAAACTAGGATCTCTACAGGATGCCATCACTAGGACAAGGAACATGGAGCATGAAGTCGCTAAGAACAAATTTCCTCATAATCCCTTCATTCCTCAGAAGAACAAAGATAATAAACCCTTCCAAAACGAGTGGACTGAGAGAGATAGATTGGATGATGACGATCAGAGGTAACTAAGAAGAAAGAAGATATGTTTCAACTGTAAGGAACCTTGGGAACCTAGTCACCTGTGCATGAAAGAGTAAGGCACTATATACCTCTATATAGTGATGGAGAGGAGGAGATAGGGTAGGAACATGATAGTGAGCATGAAAATCCAGATGTGAGCCACATTACTGCAGATTAAGAGTGGGGCTATTTCAATTTCATCGTGTTCCTATATACTGGTCCGGTGGAGTAATATAGGGACAACATTGCTGTTGATTGATGGTGGGGAAATCCACAACTTCATTGACTCGTCGTTGGCGGCTAGGATATGCATTCCCAAATTTGAATTTGAGAGTTTTTATGTAATGGTAATCGATCGCGTAGTATTCCATGAATATAGAAGATTCTGCAATTGGATGTAGCATTGGGAAACTACATGGTGACAAATTATTTTTGTGTAGTTGATCTTCCTGATACTAATATCATATTGGGTTTTTAATGGCTTGTTTCTTTGGGAAAGTGTTTTGTTGACTACCAAGCCATGGAGCTAGAATTCAAGGCAACAAATGGTACGAAGGAGGTTTTAAGGGGCATGTCTAGTGGTGCTCCTAGGATTGTCTTAGCTACGGATGGAGGGTATATTTGGGTATGTAGATATATCCTGTGCAACAAAGTTTTTGATCACTACTCAGAAACCTTCAGAAAACAACTAGCAATATCATGTAGACATCCAAACATTGTTGAGCAATCGTGACCGAGTATTGGGGGAGATTCCACCAAGGAGACCTCCATACAGTGGATTTGAGCACAATTCATTGTTAGAGGAGGGGGGCCAAACCCATGATTACCACTCCATACTGTGCACCCAAAGAAGTTTAAGGATGAGATAGAAAAGGGAAGAAGGAGTTGTTGGATATGGGACATACCACGCCTAGTTATATCCCATTTGCTTCATCAGTGTATTGACGATGATTTTGGTCAACAGTGCTTAGCCGACAAAGCGTTGCCAGGATCCCCCTTGAATCACGCTAATTGCACAATGTTTCTCCCACTCTCGCTAAAGATTGGCGCAATGTTCTTGGAGAAATCATTGTGGCCATTGTCCTATCACTCATATGAATTAAATTTCTTGCTCTTTGCATTTCTAAACCTTGCCATATTCTACATCTATGATTAAAGTTTCGACACCACACAAGTCTTAAATCCCTATCACCACCATATGTCATCCTATGCATCTCTTTATTACATGTGACTTTTCAATAAAAAGGAAAAATGAACCAATATTTATCAAAATGTTACATCATGTAACTAAACCCAACATAATACTTCCTTATGTTTAGATAACCCACTTTTCTAAAATACATCCCATAATTCTTTCCATTATTTTAATTTTTACATAAAATTTCATACCATGTTCTTTTCTTGGGATTATGAGTATGCCACCATAATATATGCCATCTTCTTTTCACTTGATAACTCCATTGTATAAAAGGGTTGGTTATATCCTCTTAAATATCATCAAATTCGAATGCTTATATTATGAAGTGGTAATGGATGCATGGAAACAAACAAACGAAGCTTCATATTACGAAGCATTATTATTATTTCTTATGATGAAATTACAGTGAGTGTTCGCTTGTAGAAGAAGTTTTCTTTGTAATAATAATCTCATCGTGATGGATAGCCTTTTGAGCCCTGATAATTCAAAGTGAGTTTGGGAGAGTCAGAAGGATATAGATATTAAGATCGGGCGTATGAATATTCATTTGCCAAGCTCGCAAAGATGTTCTAAAAAATGCGATAAGAGCTTACGCATTTAGTTGAAAGTATTATAAAGTGTATCAAGTTTGAGCAGAACGATATGAGCATATCTCTCGAGAGCTGTGTCAAATACAACATGGAAAAGACATCTCCACACCAAATTCAACATGTGTTTTTTCTTGTCACCCTATCTCTTAACGTGGGCAATATTTTAAAAGACAACAAAACAGATTAAGGTCTTTTAATACTAATGAAATTGGGACTAACTAAGGATGTCAGATGTAAAAGAGAGCTGCGCTATCTTAAAATTAAGTAATAGTTGTTGATATTCAGAAATCACAAAGAAGATGTATCTACAACATTACTACGTGGATGCCCTTATATCGAAGCAAAGTTTGAGACAAAAGGCACAAGTAAAATGCGATGTATTGAGTAATGAAATATTCCAAATAGTTTTTTATCTCATATTATTAGTTCATGTTGTAGGTATAGAGGGACTATAGCGATCGATAATGCGTTGACTACATATTAGTTTGTCTTTTGACTAGAAATATTTGCACAATACCTATTGTTGGAGCTATGGAATTAAAAGCATATATTTTTATATAATAAAAAGTAACATATATGTATTGATCTGATTGGATAAGAGATTGGAGGTTTTATTGCCAGCTTCGCTATTCCCAATGTACTATATGGCAACATATCCAAACTTTTTCTCGTAGACAGTATTTTTTAATCATATGTTTTTCCTCTATATTGCTTGAAGGTCGATTAATGCTAGCATTAGTTCGAATGTTTGTATTAGCATTTTCTGCTAGCCGAATATATCTGTAAGTTTTGATATGTACTAAGCATATTGAAATGTTTTGATATCCAAGCTTTGTATTGATTGAGAATTCCAAAGTTTATAGCGTCTTTGGCGGATGTATATTTGTTGAAATGTATTAACACTTATTCCAAGATGTCTCAATAGGCCTGACAGCGTAAATGTTTACATGACGCAACGTCCTCCAACACCCCTGACAGCTTAAATGTTTGCATACCACGAGGTCCTTAGACAACCTGACAGTCTTAAATGTTTATGTAAATACGCTTCTCGGAGTACATTTTTCCTCAAAATTTTCTATATAGTTACGGTGAATTTGCACAGTCTTGTTTGTCCACCGCCAGTTCAATAGCCATTGTATGTTTCATCCTCGTAATTGTTGAAGCTACATACATTATTCACTGGTTCGGTGAGTGCTTCTTCTCCATTGGTTTGTCGGTTGCTGCTTATTGTTGTTTCGCTCGCGATTTGACCTGCGCTTCTGCATTTCATCGTTTCAGAGTAAGTTTTGATGTCATAGTTTCATTTTGTATTCCTTGTTTGTTATTTTGCAAGTAAGAATGTTTGCTTATTTGTAGTCACATGTTCCTTGTATGTTTCTGGTTCTTTCTGTGCTTGGGCTGCAGTTTCGTAATCGTTGGAGATACATATGTTGTTCACTGGCTCGGTGGTTCTTGCTGGTTCGTTGGTTCGTGGGTTGTTGGTTCTATTTGTTTGGCTGGGGTTTGCGCTTTGCGGCCCTGGGGGTGCAGTTCGACCTGTTCGTGCTTTCTCGTTGGTTTGGTCCTTGTTGTTTTCTTTTGTTTGATTCGACCTTGCAGGGTTGGGGTGCAGCGGTGGTGGTTGGAGCTTTTCTTTTTTCTTTTTTTTGGATTATTATTGTTTTTTGGGGGCGCTTTACAGTGTTCAGCCCCTGTACCCACGAGTCGACATGCATTTGTGTTATTTTCCATGTCTGCCAAGGCCGGTATCTGTTATTCTGTGAGATTTTGTTGGTGCTCCAGTCCTGCCATGAAAGAAAATAGTTGCATGGAAAATTGTTCGAGGATTACATGTGAAGTTACATTATCCGTTGTTTTTTTGTTGGAATAAAGCATATGTATGCAGGCTACACTTATAAACCATGTATGGTCAGATGTGCGGATATGACATTACATGTTCTTTCTCCTCTACATAGACTGGTGTGCGCACGATACAATTTGTGTTGTGCTTGAAATATGATATGTGCAACAAAGATTCTGCAAGATTATATTTTGATGTCTGGAAGCATGTCTGGGTAGTTTGCCATCGAAAATTGAGAACCTGTATCGTGGGCACAACAGTCTGTGTAGAGGATAAAGAACATGGTTAAAGGGCATATCTGGATAAATTGCCAGGGAAAACCAGAAATCGTTTAGTTGCGGACATGAAATTGCGTGATATTTTGTGCCTTGTACTAATATATTTTGGGTAGGGAAAAAAAATCTACACCTTTATAACCATGGATAGAGAAGCGCAAAGGTTCATGTTTCTTCCTTTCTAGACTATTCGTTGAGTCAGTTTTGTTGTATGTACATATTGCTTGTTCTCCGGTGAATACCAACTTCCATTGATGTTCATTGAATTTTGTGCATTCCCACATTCAAACAAACAGAGTAGCTGGAGAAAACGAGGGAGTCTTGACTGCATCGACTGAAGAGGATATAAAAAGGTGCATGATTGTACTGTTGTTTCATATTGCATTGTTTTGTATTTCATTTATGGTCTATATATGTGTTAAACTAGTTGTGTGCCTTCCTACATGGTAAGTTATCTTGGTTACATGTGTTCCTTACTGCATACTAAGCTAGTTCATGTCTGTTGTGTTTGCGCTGCATTGTTGCGTTTAAACAAACAGAATGGTTGGACAAGAAGAAGGAATATTTGGTGGATAAATAGACTCGTTTCTCTTTCTTTTAGGTGTTTGTCTTCATACTAACTTGCCTTCGTGTCCATTGCATCTTCGACGTTGTTGCCTTGGAAAAAACAGGTTGTTTGGACAGGGAGATGAATTGTTATGTGCAACAACAGAGGGTTCTGTGGTACAATCTTCTAAAAGGTATACCAAGTGTGTTGGTAAATTAAATATACAAACCGGGTGGGGGCATACAATATTAGACTTGAAAACGATGACTTCGCAGTAATGGGTCTTTCTGCACTCCCCATTTCTACTTTTTCAATTTTCTAGTATCCCTTTTGTTTTCTAATTCATCTGCCTAGTGTGCTTTCCGAAAATTTCTTCGTGCGTCGGTTGGAGGACTAACGGATTGACATATGTGGTCCTTCTTCTACCTTATTCCATAGTTACCCACTTTCTCGATTGTGGGTGCCAGGCTAGCAGGTTGAATATTGATCCCCTGGCTTTCGGGGGTTCGCGATATACAGATTGGCCATGGTGCCCCGCGCTCACACCTTGTTTACTGTTAAACATTTGCCCAGTTAAAAAATTATGATGCATACAGTTTTATGGTTATTTGGTCCTTCCGATGGACAATATAAAATGCATATGCGTGTTTAATCCTGATGTTCATCTGCACATGATTGCATCATAAAAATTTGGACTAGTGACACGGGCATGAGCAGTTAGTCGTCCCAGACATCGGCAGGCCGACAAGGCCAAAGGTAAACATGCATACGCTCTGCTCTTACTATGTTTACTAAACAAGTTTCCTGGGCTATATATTCATCTATGGCATGGCGGATCTGTTGATGTCATCTGCAATACATGGTTTGTAGCTCGCAAGAAGTATCAACAAGTACAAGCGAGACGTCAAACGTGTTGCATGTTCTGCAGACTAAGAGGTGTGGTTGCGAAACTCTGGCTCCATAGTTCATCAAAACTATGCATGTAATTGTAGCACACTACCATTAACTTTACTTTTCCTGTTCAAAAAATGTCATCAAGTCTAGAGTTGTGACATCCAAAGTATTGTCAATAGAGAGCTTGAACAGCCGCCAAACTGGACAAGTGTTCATCGGGGACATAATGGTTGTCTATAGCACCTACTTGGACAAGGAAAATAAAAGTAGATCCATTATGCGTGCTGACATGACAGACAAGGACACCATGATGACAGCGACACTGATTGTTCCTCCACAACTTGTCCAGAAACATGTAGAAAAGATATTGTCGTGTAATGGGATATCCATTACAAATTTTAATATATTGCCCAAAAAAGTATATGACCGTGGTGATTGCGATCGAATTATTTCACTCAACGAAACAAGCATTGTGGAAAAAATTCCCGTTGTTTGTTCAGAATATCGTTTTGTCCCGGACTCGACTATCATCCAGCTTGCACAAAGCACTGATATTTACCCAATTGGAACGATTGGGGTTGCTATCAAACTGGCGAGAAAATTTGGCTCGCAACACAGTCTCCATATAAAGGAGAGTCGGACAACGACAAGGTAATGCTACCTCTTTTCATATTTAGTTTTGTCCTTTACTTTCGCATCTGCATGTATGTCGGATAAGTTACACAAATATTGCACTGTTCCATGTTGCAGCTACAATTGTTCGATACATATTTAGATTTATTTTCGTCAATGGAACAACAATTGCATAGAGGGCAGATTCCACTTATGTTGTTCAAAAATATAACAAAGAAGAGGGATGCTAGAGAAAGGATCTTTCGGACAACCCATGCAACGTTTGTAACAGTGTTGCGAGCAGATATAGTAGAGGATCTGAAGAAACTAGCTATCTCTACAATTGTTGTGTGTATACATCCACAAAATCATCCTCACTTTGCTTATAGAAATAGCCTTCAACAAATTTTTGCATCTGTTTAATTTTCATTTTTTTGTTAAAGGGGAGGGGGGGTGCAATTGTGTATTATATTGTTCAGTATTAATCCCTTTGCTCGCATTCCCAGGTTGAAGGTCTTTTAGTTGCAACCAATGTGTACTCGACCCCCTTTTATCTTGTATGTGCAAAATGCAACTCTGTTGCTTCTGCCTCCGCTTTGATAAGTGATGATACGATTGATTCTCTGTGATGTGGTGAAATTTTTCCAAATATATATGGGCATTGTGTCAATGTTGTTATCCGAACCATGGGCAACACAATCATGCATTGTATGGTTAGGCAGCCTCTGTTACAAAATGTGCTTCCTGAGTTGGCAGAGCTGTCATATGAAATGTATCTACAGAAAAAGGCAAGTAGTGTCTACATGTTGCGGCAGCTTCGGATACACAACAAATTCACCTTAAATGAGGACAATGCAATTTTTCATATCAGCTGAAGAAGGGGGAAAAAAAATATCAAACTTTGGCAGGAAACGAAAATACCTCATGTGTCTATGTAATATTTGTTCAACATCCAGATGAATGTTCATTGGACTTGGCCCATATCTCTGTAATCCCCATATATCGCATGGCCCCAATTATTTTATACTGGGAACATATACCAGATGCAAGAGAAAACGAATGCGGCGACGTCTTTTCTTTGTATATCAAATTGTTTGGTGCAAAGGTCGATGGGTTATGCTCTATGGAACCTTTTGGGAACTTGCTTGCAGACTGTTTAAAGTATGGTTGGTTCTTGGTTATCTGCTTTGTCTGTCAATTTGTATATCGTGGAACTCCAACTATTATTTGGAGGACACAGAACAATATAATTGATTTTTTTAGCCAGCTGGCCCGCAGATCCGCTTGATAATTTCTATCGCGTTGTGATGCAAATGTACTATGTGGCTTGCTTTAGCAGATTTCCTTGATCAATGAACTTGGTCAAATTATTGTTCTGAAATAATTTGAAATCAACTAATATATAGTGTGTGAAGTGCAATTGTCCTATCATAGCAACAAGAGCTCTTAAAATTCAAATTGGTCGTTGTTTTGGCATTTTTGTTTATTCGATGAACTTGGTAAAATTAATATCCTGGAATAATTTGAAATCAACGAATATATATTGTGCAGAGTGCAATTGTGTTATCATATGAACAAGAGGGCCTTAAAATTCAAATTGGTCCTTGTTATGCTTGCGGTGATAGAATTTAAAAAAAACTTTCTTTTGTTTCCTTCATTTTTAAAAAAACTTTCTTTTGTTTCCTTCATTTTTTAAAAAAATAAACGATTTAACATCTTTTAATAATTTAATGTAATTCACTTGTACAATACCAATAGTTAATATTAATAATTTAGTATTTGAAAATAATGTTTTTAGATAAAGTTAGATAGGATGAGCATCCCTAAACAATTGCAATCTTGAACCCGCTAGACATGGAGTCCGCAAATCCGCATGTCAATTTGTATATTGCGGAAGTCTAGGTGATATTTGCAGGACACAGAACAAAAGAGGCTCAAATTTCATCCCACCAAGCCGAGAACCCACGATCCAAAAAGTGCCCAAGTATGGAATGAGGGATCCGCATATTCTCTGTAAAATATCTTGTCCATACTTTCTAAAAGTACATGTTTACTATGTATTGCTCGTTTGTCGGAAAACTTTTATATCAGTCGCCCGACCAGATTGTACAAACTTTCTCGTCTAATTAAATTCTGCAATATCAAAATTTAATATTAATAATTTAGTATTGAAAATAATGTTTTTAGATATGTTAGATAGTTGATAGNTGCAATTGGATGTAGCATTGGGAAACTACATGGTGACAAATTATTTTTGTGTAGTTGATCTTCCTGATACTAATATCATATTGGGTTTTTAATGGCTTGTTTCTTTGGGAAAGTGTTTTGTTGACTACCAAGCCATGGAGCTAGAGTCCAGAGCAACAGATGGTAGGAAGGTGGTTTTGAGGGGCATGTCCAATGGTTCTCCTAGGATTGTCTTAGCCAAGCGGATGGAGGGTATATTCAGGCATGGAGATGTATCTTGTGCAACGAAGTGTTTGACCACTACTCAGAAACCTTCAGAAAACAACTAGCAATATCATGTAGACATCCAAACATTGTTGAGCAATCGTGACCAAGTTTTGGGGGAGATTCCACCAAGGAGACCTCCATACAAGGGATTTGAGCACACCATTGAGCTAGAGGAGGGGGCCAAACCCATGATTACCACTCCATACAGGCACCCAAAGAAGTTTAAGGATGAGATAGAAAAGGAAATAAAGGAGTTGTTGGATATGGGACATACCACGCCTAGTTATAT
>SNQJ01S0017162.1:163121-178670 GCA_010110895.2 Picea sitchensis
TATCGCGGAATTGTGGGTCGTGTTTTTACAGCGCAGAACAATAGAGGCCCAATTTTCAGCTCACCAGCCCCAGAGCCCCCGATAAAAAAAAAATGGCTAAATATGGAATTCATACGGGGTCGTTATGGGACAATAAAAGTGCAATGTTCAACCAACCAGCGCGAGTCCGCCTGTCAATTTGTATATCGTGAAAGTCTGGGTGCTATTTGTAGGGCACAGAACAATAAAACCTCAATTTTCAGCCCGTCATGCCGCGAACCCGCGATCCAAAAAGTGCCTAAGTATGGAATAAGGAATCTGCATATGTTCTATAAAATATCATGTCCATACTTTATAAAAGTACATGTTTACTATGTATTGCTCGTTTGTCGGAAAAAATTTATATCAGTCATCCACCAAAATGGACAAACTTTGTCCTCTACTTAAATTATGCAATATCAATATGTAATATTGATAATTTAGTATTGAAAATAATGTCTTTTGATATGTTGGATAGTTTATAGGGATTGTCATCCGTAAACAATGGAAAATTTGAACCCGCCAACCCTCAAGTCCATCTGTCAATCTGCATATCGTGGAAGTCCAAGTGTTATTTGGAGGACACGGAACAATGAAAGTGCAATGTTTAGCCAGCCAACCCGAGAGCCCCCGATCAAAAAAAGTGGCTAAATATGGAATTAATACGGGATCACTAGGGAACAATAAAAATGCAATGTTCAGCGAAGTAGCCCACAAGTCCTCCTATCAATTTGTATATCGCAGAAGTCTGGGTGCTATTTGTAGGACACAGAACAATAGAGACTCTATTTTCATCCCGCCAGGTCGTGAACCCGTGATCCAAAAAGTGCCTAAGTATGGAATGAAGGATCCGTATATTCTCTATAAAATCTCATGTCCATACTTTCTATAGAGACTCATGTCCACAAGTCCACCTGTCAATTTGTATATCGCAGAATTCTAGGTGCTATTTGTAGGACACAGAACAATAGATACTCAATTTTCAGCCCGCCAGGCTGCGAACCCGCGATCCAAAAAGTGCCCAAGTATGGAATGAGGGATCTGCATCTATTCTAGAACAATAAAAATGCAATGTTCAGCCAAGCAGCCCGTAGGTCCTCCTGTCAATTTGTATATCGCGGAAGTCTGGGTGCTATTTGTAGGACACAGAACAATAGAGACTCTATTTTCAGCCCGCCAAGTCGCGAACCCGCGATCCAAAAAGTGTCTAAGTATGGAATGAGGGATCTGCATATGGTCTATAAAATATCATGTCCATACTTTATATAGAGACTCGTCTTCACAAGTTCGCATGTCAATTTGTGTATCGCAGAAGTGTAGGTGCTATTTGTAGGACACAAAACAATAGATACTCAATTTTCAGCCCACCAGGCCGCAAACCCGCGATCCAAAAAGTGCCCAAGTATGGAATGAGGGATTCGCATATGTTCTATAAAATATCATGTCCATACTTTATAAAAGTACATGTTTAATATGTATTGCTTGTTTTTCGGAATACTTTTATATCACTCGGCCGACCAGATTGTACAAACTTTCTCATCTAATTAAATTCTGCAATATCAATATTTAACAGTAATAATTTACCATAGGTCCACTTGTGAATTTGTATATCATGGAATTGTGGGTGCTATTTGTAGAGCATTGAACAATAGATGCCCAGTTTTTTGCCTGCCATCGCCAGAGCCCCCGATCCAAAAAAGTGGCTAAATATGGAATTAATACGGAATCGCTACGGGACAATAAAAGTGCAACGTTGAACCAACCAACCCGCAAGTCCTCTATTCAATTTGTATATCGCAGAAGTGTAGGTGCTATTTGTAGGACACGGAACAATAGAGGCTCAATTTTCAGCCCACCAGACTGAGAACCCGCAATCGAAAAAGTACCTAAGTATGGAATGAGGGATCCGCATATGCTCTAAAAAATCTCATGTCCATACTTTATAAAAGTACATGTTTACTACGTATTGTTCGTTTGTCGCAAAAAATTTAAATAACTCACCCGACCAGATTGTACAAAATTTCTCGTCTAATAAAATTCTGCAATATCAATATGTAATATTAATAATTTAGTATTGAAAATAATTTTTTTAGATATGTTAGATAGTTGATATGGATTGCCATCCGTAAACAATGGAAATCTTGAACCCGCCAACCCTCAATTCCATCTATCAATCTGTATATCGTGGAACTCTGAGTGCTATTTGGAGGACACGGAACAATGAAAATGCAAAGTTGAGCCAACCAACTATCTAGCAAATTGACGGCTAATATCTGTCACTGAGATGCAATATGACCATCAGCCCTTCATGTCTCCTGGGTATATCTTCTGTCGTTTTTCTTTCGTAACCCGCCCGACTGCTTTCCATACTTTGGTATTTCTTGGAATCGGTTCCGCCATCACCGTTGCCTTCGTACTTGTTTCTAGATATGCAATAATTAAGCTTTAATGCTAGTAGTCATCCTGCAGGAACCGTTAAGATTGTCATTAATGTCCGAAAATCCGGAGAATATTTGTCATTACTACAAATTAAACTAAGATTTGCGCACAAGCATGTTATCCTTTCCAAGTATTCATTTCAAAGGCGGTGCAATATCTTTTTCTTGTGCCCCGACAGGTTGGTACTTTTAAGAAATTTCTAATTCTTAATCTCTTTTCCTCGTCACTTCCAACTTCACACTTTTTTCTAATTGTGCAATTAGTGAGTTGTGACAGTGATAGCTCATTCCGCACGAACCCTAGAAATTGTCATTGATCAACAAAAGGCTCGAGGAGATATCCCATTGATACGCATTAAACCATAATTTGCGGAGGGTTATATTATCCCTCCCCAATTTTCATTGCAAACATCGTCTCGAGCAAACATAAATTCTTAATAACTTTTGGCAGCAGTTCTCTCCACACACAGTAAACACATTGGGGAATAATGGCTAGAGGTTCCACTATTCCATGGCATATTCTTACTATTCATCTCTCTCCGCCTAGGAGAGAAAAAGGAGATGGTCCCTTGGTACACCGAGAGATATATTTAAAGCCAAAAAATTCCATGGCAACCTTGGCTGCTCAGAGAACCTGCCCAGTTTCATTCATGGATGTCGCAGAAGTTGATGCCATGAATTACGAGCTGGAAGAAGATGATCGGATGGACGATGATACGGAAATGGATGATGGCAATGCAGAGAATCTTCCCACTCCTACGCCCAAATTGAAATCAACCATAACGAACGAAAATTCTCAGCTCGATGATGGTGGTCATGACAACACCAAAAGGATTTTCAGAAAAGAAACCGACGGTGAATGTAACAACCACTTTGTAGTGCGAAAGTAGGAATTCCAGAGTTCCAAAATAGTTCGTTCTGGGCAGAAGAGTTTCATTGTAAAGCAATGATATGTTTATGCTCCCAGAGATATATTTCAAGCCAAAAAAATATTGATTAACATCTTCGGGAATCATGTCCAAAACTCTCGCTGTTGTAAGGCATTTTCCTACTAGTCATCTCCTTCTGCCCAGAATGGACTAATTTGGGCCTCTGGAATTGCACGTGTAAGTTGTGCTACTGAATTTTTTTGGACTATGCAGAAGCAGTTTCAGCTAAGGGCTATTCCACTTGCCCTGCAACCATTTTTGTCTTCTTCCTCAAGGGAAGCTTGTGAAAAATATCAATTTCAACACAGGATGATTCATCGAGGAGAAAACTGCAAGGATCTTGCATACTGCGGATCCCGTGCATGTGTTTGTCACAGATACCTTCAATGTTTTGGCCCGAAGAACTGGGTCCAATTTCTAAGGATGGATGTACAATACTCGGTGTTTTTCTTCTTTTTTTAAATGGATTTGCTATTAAAAAATATTTTCCTTCGACTCTTTGTTGTTGCCTCTTTTACGGGTTTAATGCATGTTCTAATTGGCATGGTTCGATACTCTCGTACTTATTCAATATTGTGTTTACTTAGCTTATATTTTCTAAGATGGAACATCTAACAATTATATGCCAATGTACTGTGTGAATCCACCAACTTTTTATGCAAACAAAAAATGGATTACACAGTTTCAAACCAACGTTCAATTCTATTCGTAATGCAAATAGAACATAGCAATACCAATGTACAATGTTGCAGCAAAATCGTTATTCTTGTTTCTAGACATGCAATTATTAAGTTTTAATGCTAACAACTCATAATGCGAGAAGTTTAATACTTGAGTTAATATGTTGCACTCATGGAAGAATGCATCAAGAACACAGTTACACCCACACGTTCCAATAAAATCTAATCTTCAACAAAGCATGTGCCGGAAATTTGTAGAAAATGAAGTTTAGTAGTTAAGTTAATATGTTACAATCATGGAAGAATGTATCAAGAACATAGTTACACGCACACGTTGCAATAAAATCTAATCTTGAACAACGCATTTGCTGACAATTAGTAGAACATCATGGTTTTGCAACAATGGAGCTTCTTTGAAACCAATTCGTGCTTACGAAAACTGCCTTATGCCTTTCTATTTTCCCACTCTTTTATTCCTTCTAGTTTCTCTTCCTGGTTACTTAATCATTTTTTTCCCAAAATTGCCTTGCTCCGCAGCTTCACGGATTCATGCATTTCTAACGACAGCTTTCCCTTTCTTTAAATTGATCCTCTATTGTTCCCTGTCCCACAACTGGCACCCTGAGTTCCGCGATATACAAATTGACAGGCGGACTTGCACGTTAGTCGGGTCAACATTGCACTTCTATTTTTTCGTGACCTCCAAACAACATTCAGAGCTCCACGATATACAAATTGACATATGGGTTCCAGGGCTAGGAGGCTCAAGATTGCCTTAGCCGGACTTGTCGGCTGCCTCAGAGTTCGCCGATATACAAATTGACAGACGAAGCATACAAACAAGAACCAAGTAAACTCATGGCTCATGTTCCTGGTCGTTGTTTTCTATTTACGCCAACTTCACAATTCTTTCCAAGTATATATCTTGCCAAAAAAATGGGATATCTATTACAGATGTGAATATACTGGTCCTTGTTTTTCCGTCTTCTATACTTGGCCAAATATTTGTTTCTCTTTCCCCTAAACTTTATCGTTTTCGTCACTTATTCATTCTTTCGAAAATGTATGGTTGAGCACCTGGGTGGTCTTGCAGGTTCACAGCTGCACTCATGCTCTTTTATCGTGACACTCACTGAACGCTTCCCCATTCCATACCCAGAAACTTCTCCAACCGCAAATTCTCGCTAGGTAGTCTCTACATTGGAATTTTGTTGTTCCATGACCTGTGAATAGTATCATCACTTCCGCGATATACAAATTTTCAACCGTTCTTAGATCATACCCTCTTCCGTATTACGGTCCACCTATCATGCCCTCTTCCATGGTGCACATTTTTGCACTAAAAACTTCTGAGAAATACAATTTAACCGTCGGGTCCTCGCATATTTAGTGGAACTATTGTCACCCCATTTTGAAGCCCGTCTGTCTGCTTTCCATACATCGCCATTTGTTCAAATTTCTTTGGCGTATCATCAGTTTGGCAGGTTGAAAAAATATTCAGTTCGTAGTCATTGTTTCATGTGTCTGCACCCCTTTGCAATTAGCAGTTGACAATTATATATAAGATCTTATTGCTACGCATACAATTAGCAATTTCCCTATTCCATACTTAGCCACTTTGTCGGAATTCCGCAAATATACAAACTGACCACTGAACTGCCCCATCATGATCTCTTATGTTTTACACATTTTGCACTCAAAAATTCTGAAACATGAAATTTGACCGTGCAACACTCGGTTGCCCTGACTATCCCCGTAAAAAAAATTGAATCCCGTCAGACCGCTTTTCAGAGCTTGCCATTCTTTCCTTTCTCTCCGCCATCTCCGTCACCTTTGCACTTGTCTATAATAAAAGAAAATAATTTTTTTATATATATATACACATATCTTATTTTTAAATATGGAATTACTGGCATTTAATTCTAACAGGTCATCATGCAGAAACCGTATAGATTGTCATTGATGGGCGAAAGGCTCGAGGACATCTCATATTGATGCGCATTAAACCAAAATTTGCAGGGGGATTGTATTATCCCTTCCGAGTGTTCATTTCAAAATCGTGAAATCCCATTCACACGGCGTGGCCTTCGCACGTTCATGAAACCTCCATTCCTTAATTGCTCTTCGTCGTACCCGCCACCTTCGCATTTCTAAATATACAATAAATAAACTTTACTGCTAACAGTTCATCATGCACCACCAATACAGGTTGTCATTAATCAACGAAAGGCTCGAGGAGCTTTCCCATTCATAAGCATTTAACCAACATTTAGTGAAAAGTTACATTATCGGCTCTAACTATTCATTTAAACCATCATCTGCAGCAAAGAAACCTTCTCATAAACCTATGGCATCAACTCGACAATAGTTATATGGAGATACAGTGAACATATTTGGGCGCGAGGACCAGAACTTCTACTGGTCCAGGGCATTTTCTTATTACTCAACCTATGTCGCAGAGAACCAAGTAATTTGGACCTTCGGGATTGCTCATGCAGGATGTGTCCCTAAGGTTTTTTACTGTAAGGACCTGGTCTCTTGGTGCACCGATAAATTTATTGTAGAGAAAAGAATTATTCCACTGCACGACCACTCTTATGTTTCTTTGTCACCTTAGCTCTTCCGCCAAATGCTGAAATTGTCGGAGCCAACATTGGCGTTCAAAGGAGAAGATTGCAAACAGTTCCTAGCAAACCATAATAAAGGATTGGACCTCTTGCCCCTTTTTTTGGAAAACCTGAATCTAGTTCCTGAAGATATTACAAGCATGCAGATTAGTTCATTTAGAAATCCATTTCGTGAAATTTCCTGGTTGTTTACAAGAATAACAGGACAGGAGTCCACATCTACTATTTCTCGCATGGCTCTTTATATTTTTCATTTCACAGTCAATGAACAAGCCATTTTTTATTGGGGCAGGTTAATTTCCCATGAAATCTCTTCCTAATTGTCAAGCTACAAAAGGGAAAATAAATTTTATATGTCATCCTATTTAGTTTTTTGCAATAGCACATTCCTGTCGGTTTCCGCAACTGTCTCTATCCAAGAATGTCAACTGTGAATTCCACCCAATAACGTTCTGGTACCAGGCCTTGTGGAAGCACAAGGCTTCCCACTGTTTTTATGATGTTTTTAATGGCTTCCTGTCTATTTTCAAAGTTTTGTTGTTAGGAGAAGATGCTCCCCGCATATCTGAACAGGAAACTAGTTTTTTGGACAAGAAGGGGACACTCGAACATTTGGATAATTACATTGTCATAAGAATTTTTGGCTCCATGGAACAACCTGCTCTCCTTCCATGTCACATTACGGAAAAAATGTTTGTTTCAAAAGTAGCACRTCAATACAGCTATTGGTTCCATCTGTTCCAAAGGAAGAAAAAAAAAAACAGTTCATTCCTCTGCCTTGGAAAACAGGGGAGTTCGTGTTGAAAAACGTCAACAAAATTGACAATTTCACAGCACATTCTAGCATCTCCAGCCTGAGATATGCTAAATACATAAGATTATTTGACCCCTATGATATTTTTAGACAACATTTACAAACACTTGGCCTTGATGATTGTTTTGTAAATAAACACCTGCCCAAAAACAGAGAAAGTGGCAACAACAGTCCTACCTCTGATGTCGGCGACGTAGAGACGGTGCAAAGTTGCACTAAATTGTACACACAACAGAGGAAAGGCCCGAGTGACAAGAGTGTTCAATCCACAAATACCACTCCAAAAAGTACAACATCCCAGAGCATCGCTCCAACGGCCCATCACAACAACAAAGAAACCCAAAGTTCTTCAAACGAAGGAGGAAATAACGACCCTCCTCACTCTAAAATTGATAGTTATCACAAGCTTCCAGTAGAGAAGAAGAGAAAAAAAAATGTGGGGCAGGCGAAAGAGTCGGAAATTCAGAGTGAGAACATGGAACTTGACACTGATCTGGATACCATGATCTTCTTCCTTGATCATCCCAAAGACGCCATCCACCATAGCTATCCAATGGACATATCCGTTACCCAAAATTTTGACGAAGATTAATCCTTCGTGTTCCAGAGCACTATTTTTGATAGCTGGAATAAAAAATTGATAATTGAGAAAAAAAAATGTTAAAAATAAGAAAGGCAAATCTCGTTTAGAGGTTGGCGTTTCCAACATGCAGCCATCCCAAATCTGTTAACTTCACACTGCGACCGGAGAAGCACTTCATGATTCCATTGGAGGCATCGAGACCGAGAATGCCAGACTAAAGGAACAAGTCAAGGAATTGGAAGACGATTTCATTCCTATGCCATTTCTTGTCGATCCTTTGGCAATAGCCATGCTTGGCACCCCTGCACCCAATGTAAAATCATCCTCCACCCTGCTCACATCCTGTAAAGGATATGTGGAGAACAATATCAAAAAAATAATGGAACTGGTTACCGAGGAGTGGAAAATATCATAAACCATCACTTTCCTTGGAACCAGGGCACATAGCTTGTTCGATCTTTTACAGGTCAAATTAAAAGATGAAGAAAACTTCTTTTTAAAAACGGTCATCCCTTTTGGCAAGATTGACAACAATATGACAGAAACAAAAAGAAGAGAAGAAGATCTTCCATCCAAAAACCAGATCGGCCAATTGAATGCATGTTGGAAAGAAAAAGTAAAGAACCCGAATCTCATTGTTCAGTCATGTGAACAAGCCATATCGAAGAAAGATAAATTATTCACAAAGCTTTCAAATATAAACTTAGCCGGGAAAACCAATGACTTCCAAAACCCCCACTTAATCGCAAACTCCTTTCCCTTAACCAAGCAAGAGTTCGATAAACAAGATGCTATGTTTAAGACCTTGTCTCTGGAAAAATTTTACAGCATCCTTCAATTTGATCAAGCTCACGTCCATGACTGTCTAGTCAAATATGCAATACAGAATGAGGAAATTCATTAGGCTCTCTCTAATCTTTCTATCGACTTCCGGGAATTAGAAAATGATAATTTCAACACAAAAATCTGGAATGAGATCAATGTCGCCCCAATGAGAGGCTACATTGAAGAATGGATCAAAAGAAAATTGAAACAAGCTGCCGACGAAAGGCAACAGGAAGTTGTCGGCATTCCAGCAGCCATGGAGGACATCCTTGAAACTTCAGTCGTCGGTGACATCAATGAAACGGAAGCCGCAAGAAAATAGCCAAAGGGCTCATATGTACCATCACTATAAGTTTACTCATCGCATCCTTCTTTATTTATCAACCCAATTATTCTAGTTTCTTAAATACAGATGTATAGGCAAACACTTATACCTTTCCATTTATTTTCTTTTGCAGCTATTGCACTCTATCTTCTTTCCACAATCTTGTTTCTTGTACATATTTCTCTAATGGTCCGCGGGAGCCCCAATCCCAGTCTACATGAAAAATGCATTGAAATTCCGGTTTATATGTAACAAACTTTAATTTTTTTGTATATTTCAAAATTTCCAGTAGTATGTAACAAACTTTTATTTTTTGATAGATTTCAGATAAAAATGCATTTAAATTTGTATATGTTACAGACTCTATTCTTATCTTTCACCACTCTTTATGAAAAATGCATTTAATTTTTAATATGTTACAGACTTTTATTCTTATCCTTCACTAGTCTGTATGAAAATGCATTTACTCTTTTATATGTTACAGACTTTTCTTTTTTTATATATTTCAAAATAAATGGTGCTCAACAATGCAAGCGTCATTTACTTATACCCCATGTTCACAAATGCTTTTAAATTTTTATATTTCTTATCTCCTATTAATTTTATGTCATCATATATTTTTATCTTTCACCAATCCATATGGAAAATGCATTTAAATTTCCAAATTTATTCTTGCACTGTCAACAAATTTTTTACTTTGTTATATACTTTCAAAAAAAATAGGTTTTCTATATACTTTCAAAAAAAATATGGTGCTCTGCCTGCCAACCGTCATTTACTTTTTCCCCATCTTCCGTGATATACATGTGCACGCAACATTTCCGTGATATACATTTTGCACCGAACACTTCGTTTCATTTACAATTCGACCCCATTTTCCACAATTTGCTTTCTAACATCGTTGGCAGGGATTGCGCTGCCATGCAGCCTTGTTAAACAAAGGCATTTCAAAACCGGTTCATTTTAGTTGCTGAAACTAATTCAACTCTAACTATCAGAACTACTCACCAAACAATATAAAAGAAGAAACAACCAGTCATTAAAAGGGGAAGAAAAACTTTGGCAAGAAAAATTTGAGAGGTATGCTTGGAAAAATTTGAGAGGTATGCTTGGAGTGTAGTGAGGTTTTTTCTTTTTTTCATCATTCATCTACTTTTAGTAGGGATTGACAGGTTTATTGGCAACAGGGAGTCTTGCAAAGCAACGAACGGATGAGGCAAGGATGAACTTTGTTGGTTCTCATAAGGTGAATTGTTTTCTTGTCAATTTGTTGTATTTAAGCCCAATTTTATTTCAACGCTAATCAGTTTATGATATGTAGGTCCTCACCTTGTGTTATCACCACCATCACTCCATTCCATTTTGGCTCAGCTTTCTTCTTTCTTTCACTCTTGGTCTTTCTATTGTAACCTTGTTCTAGAATGGATAAAGGCTAAATACCTGGCCCAAGTCTACGGAGAGATTTGTAGATTCTGAAACTCCAAGAATTGTATGGGAACATTTTAAATTAAACATCAAAGCCCTTCACGCTCTGAAACTCTTTCTTTATTTGTTTTCTTTTAAAATTCCAGTTTTCTTCATCTTTTCTTAATTCAACACTTAAAGTTTTAAGAAGAAAATAAAGTAAGACAAACTAATAGATTATTTACTTTTTGTAAAATTGTGTATATAAATTTCTTTCATTTTTATTAGTTAGTGCTTATAGGTACAAATTTTGTTTATTTTGTTTATTTATTTTATAGTTTTTAATCCTTACCTAACTTAAAGAAAAATAAAAATAAAAATATCAAATCATCACTACAAAGTTTTTATAAATTATTTTGGTAGTCATTAAATTATTTTCTTGCTTAATGAACTATTATTTTAAGTAACCCCTTTAGCACTAACTCTCTTAAACTTTTCATTAGTTTTTCTTTAGTCACTTTCTTACTAAAATAAATACAAAAAAAAAACCTTCATCAATTTGAATCTTCCTTGTATGCATTTTCTTTAGTTGTTTAATTTTTTAAAAGGTTTAATCTTGTTATTTCAAATTTATAAACTCATACACAAGAGAATAAAATTATAAATTGCATAAAAATCAAATATTTTTAAAAAATAAAAATGCAAGGCAAAGGGATTTATGCTTGGAGTTTAGGTTAGAAGAGATTCTGGATTTCAATGTGTTTCCTTGTTGGGGCTCTAAGATTAGGGTGACATTCTCGTCTCTTCCCACCTAGCCCCACGGGAGGTCGAAATGTTGGTGTTGGGGTCTCTCTAGTCCCTTGATGTCAACATAGTGGTTTGGTCAAGAAAAAGGATGGTACTATGAGGATGTGCATTGATTATCGTGCCTTGAATAAGAATACCTTTAAAAATAGGTACCCCATTCCCAGGATCAATGAGTTGTTAGATGAGTTGCATGGGGCAGTGTACTTTTTGAAGATTGATCTTCGATCGGGCTACCATTAGATCATGGTCAGAGAGCAGGATGTTCGCAAAACTTCCTTCAGGTGTCATTATGGACACTGTGAATTTTTGTTCATGCCATTTGGGTTGACTCACACCCCATCCACTTTCCAATCGTGCATGAACCACATCTTCAACAAAGAATTGAGGAAGTTTGTGTTGGTATTCTTTGATGACCTTCTTATTTAAGGCATGACATGGGAGGACCACTTGGGGAATTTGGATGAGATATTGGGCATTACTGGAGAGTATTCGTTGTATGCCAAGGCATCTAAGTGTGATTTTGGCATGATGAAGATTCTTTACTTGGGACATGTGATCATTGCATAGGTTGTACAGGTACATCAAGAGAAGATCTGGGCTATTTTGGATTGGCTCATTCCTAGGTCCTTTACAGAGTTGTGGGATTCTTTGGGATGTGTAGCTACTACATGTGTTTTTTAAGGGATTATCGTAGTTGGGTGCATCATTAACAAATCTTATGAAGAAAGGGAAATTCAAGTAATACCTCGGTTTTGAGTCCCCATATTAATAATGTATTTTGTTTATTTGATGAAAGGCTAGAGTGCCTAAACAATTAAACATGGACAAAATGCCTAGGAAATTTAATACTTTGAACATTGTAAATAATAAAAATATAGCATTGGATGCAAGAGAGACAAGGACAGAGTTATAGGGGGCTATGACTTCATGAGAGAGGGGGATAAAGGGGCTAAGTATTTTATTATATTTTAATTACCAATCTTGGTTTTAATTGAGAAAAGTGGTTACATGAGCTTATTGAGGGGAAGGCCATGTGGTCCTTGATTTCATGTAATTATATAAACACTTATTGTGGGTTGTTTGGGGGTTCTTCTCCATTCACTCTTTGAGTCTATCATTTGGTTCATTCATTCTTGATCTTGGCTGTAAAAAAAAATGAATTACTAGGAAGGGAGCCATTGTTTGTTGGTTGTAGTAATTACTAGTGTACTCTAGCCATGAAATGGTTCCTGCATGCCTAATATGCATTGGCATGTGCTAAAATTTGTTCACATCTGTGAATACTGAGAGTCCCAACATGGATATTCTTGACCAGACATACTAGAGCCCTAGAAAGAGGTGGACATCCTAAGGGAATGCATGGTTGTGAAGGGGGTTCATTGTGTTTGGGTGGTGTAGGATGGAGAGAATAGAGATGATGTACTTTGGATTGTTGTGCATTGAGAAACTTGTGAGAGCTTCAGTGTTGACTAGTTTTGGAAGCTGAGTGTTGCGCTGGAACCCGTCCTTATGGATTCATAGCCCTGGCTCGAGGGTGAATTGTTGTTGAGACTTGGAACAGTAGCATCTAAGGTTGGGTGGAACGTCCTTGGTCTGTAACCGGTTGGTGATTGAGTTTTTTAAGATAAGTACTATGTGTCATGTGTTTCTATGCTTGTATATTTTTTTATGATGTGTATTAATTATTATCTATGAGATTTGTTTTTTATAATATTCATGCTTGGTAGCTATTGTTGTGCATGGCATATTGTTCATTTATTTTATGTTGCAACATGAATCTTGATTTTTTCATATGAATCTTTCATGCTTCTTTATTAATTAAATGTTATCAGAATTTGAAATTAGTGCAAGAAGTGAGTTTTTTATAAATGTGGCACGATCTTGGTGGTTGGGTACATTACAGATTGGTATCATAGCTTCTGGTTCAAAACCAAACTGGTATGGGCTAGGACGAGTGTGAATTTGGAAAATTCGTTGTTGCAGTCTTTGGTCTAAGTGAATTTGGAGAAAAACAATGTTATCCTTGTTATCGCACAGGTTGTAGGTTGGGAAAATCCCAACCCAAACTACAATATGGAGACAACTAGGAGAATACCTACCTATTGTCACATCAAATAGTTATTACTGTCACTTTAGAGGTGAAGTGATCACCTCAAGGGGGGAATCTCGGGTGACCCTAGGGGGAGATGAGATGGAAAGTGATACTTGTGAATGGATTCCCCTATAGGTCAAGTTTTTAAATGGAAAGTAGCTTGGAAATGAGTCTTGATTGTGGTCAATGGTTTCCAAGAAGTTTGAGTACTTGCAAAAAGTGATTGTACCACCCGAGACACAGGAAACACCAAGTATACAAGATATATGTTAAGTGGAAAAGAAAGTAATCTTGTTGTCCCTATTTGCGGCAGTAAAAAATATATATATATCAACAAATAAATGGTTATTAGAGATTCTAAACAAGATGCTAAATTTAAGTAAATGATGTAAGAGAAAAGATAGCAAGTACTAGTATAACCCAAGTATAAAAGCATTAAAATTTAGCAACAAATAAAGGTTGTTATAGACAAGAATTGTTGAGATATAATTGCCCCCTTATGGCTGTATCAAACAATTTTTTACAACATAAAAATCAGCCACCAAAACTTGCAAAGAATCCACCCAAAAGATGTGATAGGACTAGTAGATTATGCTGGCAAAATCTTAGCTAATTCTGACGGTTGATAAGAGAGTAAAATCAAAAGTTATGATGAGTTTATGCAGCCCTAATGTCTGTATATTAAATTTTCAACAACAATAAGTCTTTCTTGGACAAATGAGACGCGCTAGTGGCTTAGAGACATGTATAACATGTAGTTTAATTTCCACTTAAGACAATTTCAATATCTCAACTTTTCACGATTACCAATGCAATAATTTATTTCTTCAATGCATGAAGACTAGTGCCTTTCTATTGGAAAAATGGAGTCTCTTGATTAAAAAAGTTTAATGAGTTACTTCCTTAGGGTTTTAATCCCTTTTACTCCCCAAGGAAAACCCTAACCAACAAGGAAAACCTAGGAGGGTGTAAGCCATTTTACTCCTCCTAGTATCCTTTGCACAATGGGTTATTCTAAACAATTATAATGGACTTGGAGGGGGTTGTATGCCCTTATACTCCCCAAGATATCATAAAATTAACCTTACAACCAATAAAAGAGAGAAATGAACATGAAATTCCTACCTAGTTGAAGCATTAACAAGATGAAACCCTAATCCACCAAAAAAATCCACCTTAAAGAAAGAACAAGCATCCAAGAGAGCTAGCGCATCATCCATCCATCCAACAACACAAGATAAACCATCACAAGATAATGTAACCAAGAGAGATAGAGAGAATTTCCCAAGGAGGGCGCAAATTTCAGCTAATGTAGTCTTCTCACAATGGGAGAGCTATGATAAAATGAAATAGAGATGATCTCTATTTATACAAATCCTCTAAAACATAGTTTTTCCACATTAATTAAAGGGTAAACCACAAGATAAGGGTATTTTTTCCCTTTTTCTTGCCCCTTTGCCAAAATAACAATTTTTTAATTCATAATTTGCACATAAGATAAACCCTAGAAACATGATGTCACCTTATTGGGGAAACGTTTTGGCACTTTAGGTCAAGTCGTTGGGTTGGAGATGAGTGCGCTAAGGAAAAGGGCATAATGTCCAAGCAAACGTTTCATAATCAAAACCAATGATAGATGCAAAAAACTCAAATGCCTCAAATATTGAAATGACACTCACTATAATACCTTACTTGCACCTACGAGAATACAAGGAAATGAAGCGATGGGAACCCTAGCCGCGCGCACAGGCAGTCTTGGCCCTCTCGGTAGCCAGGCTTAGCTTGACCGACACCTCGAATTCCTGCTCCAGATCTTTGTTTTGGATGCCCTCGCTGCCAGCACACGGATCTAGCTCAAGGGCAATGTTTGAAGGTCTGAAGGTCGCGACCCCCTTTTCGACGCCCTGTGCATACAAAGCCGCGATTCGGCTCCTCCTGCGTGGCCTGAGTAACAACGGATCGGTGTTTCAGCGCGTGGACTCGGTGTTTCAACGCGTGGTCTTGGCC